>APFE031576972.1:138353-162507 GCA_000404065.3 Pinus taeda
CCCCTCAGCCCCCTATCCTCACCCTTGACCTTCCCACCTGACCCCTACCCCCTCCCCTCAAGCAACAACTTCAAAATAAAATGATGATGCCTGGTGGAAAGTGTTGCGAGTTAACCTAAGTGGACTGACATCAAATTGGGAGTATCATGGTTAACTCGTGGATGGGAAATAAGCTGGTAATGCAGCATGGGGAGGTATGATGGGATTGGTCGAATTGGGCTTTAGTTGTCGAGTGAAAAAGTGGGGTTTGACAATCCAAGAATATGATGAAGCATTGGAGAAAACAAAAACATGAAAAATTGAGGATCATTTAATCCCTACGACCCAATTAAGCTAGAATTTATTAAATGGTACATAACCACCATAACTCTAGGTGTAGATCTTATTCCTTGAGCACGTAAAGGTTGGACAAGCCCCATGGTAATGTTGGACATGTGACAACATTTCAGAAAACATTGAATGAAGTGAGTAGTGAGTATATTGAAGGCCACCATTAGTATATGTGTTTAATTTCCTTGAACCCGTGATTCACTTGCTTAGTTGAGGAGTGGTATGTGCATTGAGTATCTAACCTTGTATGTATGGTGACAGTTTATATGCATTGGAATGAAATGGTTTTTTGAGCTACCAACATTTGAATACTTCTAAGCATCTATTCTTACCAGGAAGGATATAAATTTGGTCATTGATATATTCGATTTATTCACAAAATGATTGGGATGCCAGAATTCATTTTCTTTAGAATTTTTTTTATAAATATTAGAATTCTCTTCATAGGATGTCGTGACATTGTCAACGCACAAGACTGCTATATAGGCAAGTCAGATTGAGAGTAATGTTGGATGTATTTATATAAAAGTTGATCATTTTAATTTGTTGAATCTTTATTTTCACAAATGGCTCGAATTAATAATGTATTAGAGTTACTAAATACCCTCATACAATCCAATCTTGATGGTATGGTAAAAGTCAGCAAAATCACTCTCACAGACATACGAACCTATTTGTAAAATGCACAAGAAAAGATTGATTTTTTGTATCTTGAATCCCAACTTCAAAAATATGAGTTACAACAACATAAGCATCATGATACCCATCAACTACAAGAAATTCCAGATGTAGTACCCATTTGAGGAGCATATTTGCAGAAATATGCAAAGGTTCAGTCTACACTTCCCAAGCCAATTATTAGACCTTGCGAAGAGCTTGTCCATAACAAGAATATAATTGGTCTTGGATTTTACAAGGATGAGTCCTTTCATATTCCATATTACTCAAAGCACATATAGTTTCAGAGTGTTGGATTTTTAATGACACTTCATCTTCAGTTGTTCGAGCTCTTGCTCCTCTTCCACAAAAGTCACAACAAAATGTTAAATGCCAACATTGTGACTGAGTTGGCCATATGAAAGATCATTGTTTTGATCTTCATCCATGTGAGCACTATCATAAAGAAACTCATTCTTCAAACTAATGCTTCAAAAATAAGCATCCTGCAAGAACAAATATTTACATTGGATGGATCGCTTATTGGAAATGGGCATCAACAACCAAGAATATATTTCATAGAACTTGTGCTAGAGTATTGAAGAATATTGTAGTTGAGATTTCTCCATCATCTCACCATGTATCTGACAAGGGGGAAATGATGGTCATCTACAATTTTCAAATCCTCATCAAGCGAGCTTGAGCGACAACCTTCCATACTAGATTCAAACTTGTAGCTAGAGGCAGATTCCCTTGAGCATGCCTTTGGTTGGTGGTTAGCCTTAAGCCATCTATGCAAGGTTGTGACCTCCCTTTTCAAGTTGAGCTTCTCCCTCTTCAAATAATTGGGGACACTTCCTCTAGAAAAAGACTTCTGCTTTTTTCCAGTTTTGGAAGAGTTTCGCCAATTACAGAGTTGGTGGTCATCCTTAAACCACCACAGGTTGAGACATCGCTTTTCAGGTCGAGGTTCTCCTTTTTTCATGTAGGTTGCAGACCTCCCTTTTCTAGGTTGAAGGTCTCCCTCTTCAAAGCATTAAGATCACTTCCTGTAGCAGAAAACTTCAATTTCTTTCCAAATTTGGAAGAGTTATAGGAACTGTACTATGATTTCCAGTGTTGGTGGTCATCCTTAAACTACCCACTTATACCATCATTATAGAGAGCACATTTAGCCTAGTGTTTCCATGCATATTTTTGCATACTCTATATTATAGCTCTCTTATTAGACTCATACATACCTCTTCAAATTAAGGTGGGAAATGTTGGACACTTGCTAACGGTTGGTGTGGAAGCTAAACAATCAGAGGGAGTCAAAGGGACCACTTGGAATATGAAACCAAGGGTAACTAGACTTGTATAAATATGTATATCAAGTGAATAATGAAATTAATTCAAGGCTAATATATCCTCTCTTATTTCCATTCCATGTGTCTTTAACATAAATAGAAGAATTACCATTTATAAATCATTACTCGTAAAATCTATTGGTTATTATTTTTGCACATAAAGTAATGGCCTGATTGTAAGAAGTAGACAAGAAATGTAGATACAAGACATGAGCCTAAATCAGTGGAGTGCCTGATCTTGAGACTGATGTTCAGCTTGGTGTTGGGGGTATTTGATGTGTTAAAAAAAATGTAGTATGGAATACAATTATAAATATTTAAATGAAAATGATTTACTAACTATAACCTTTCTTATTTCTACACTAGAGAATGTTCATGATGTGGCCAGAGAAGAGGAGGAACATATGGTCACATCTAAAATTATTCTACTTACCTCCACTATCGAAGCAGGTAAAGAACAATCCACTACTCCTTTCATTAATAAAAATTTCATACTAATAATAAATATGAATTTAACATTTCTTTCTTATTGCATTTGATGCTCTACCCCACTTGAAACAACATAGTCATAGGACTAAGTTAGTAGTAAGACATATTACACTAGATACCACAACAACTGAATGATTCCAAAATCAATACAGCCTGGCTAATTACATATTAAAAAAGAGAAAGTTAATAAAAAATGGCTGAAATTGTTTATTTAAAGCCTATTTTTTATAGTACCACATTTATTTTTTTTACTGAGAGGTTGAATGCCTCATGGAATGTGCACATGTATCTTTATACTATCTTAATAAAAACTTGTGATTTTTTCGTTGCAAAGAATTAGAAATATTTTGTTTCATATTGTGTAAACATACTTTTTGTGATACAAGGAGGGTGTAGAATACTATATATTTGATAAATTCATGGTAGATGTCAATCAACACTGTTACAAACGCCAAGAGCCTATAATTAGATCCATGTGTTAAACTAAGGCTTTACATAATTTGTGCCCATGATAAGTCAACCAACTACTAATTTTTATACCTATCCCACTCCACCATACACTACCACACTCCTAATTTAGGTGCTAGCTACTCTTGGTTCAATGTCTAATCACAACAATTTGTGATTATGATGACAATTTAAGTACATATGTGTGCAATGTTCATGATGGGACATATGAATTGTCCTTCCCCAATTTCCCGTCAATGATTATAACTTTAAATGCGCTAGAACTAGTCTATCATCTCAAAATGAACTTGAAGATGAAAATTTACAATTTTTGTCATCATCACTTCACACTAACTCATGAATGAACCTTTCTACATATTATATGCATGAATTTATGGAAGGCCACCCCCTCTACCTATCCTATGATTGATTGTGACAACAAATGAATAAATGAGAATTGACAGATATTTGTTGATAAAATCCCCTACTTATAAATTGTACATTTTTCACATGTTCTCACAATCAATCATAGGCTAGGTAGAGCAGTTGGCCTACTAGAAATTCATGGATATAGCCTGTAGAAGGCGTCATCTATGAGACAATGTGAAGCGATGATGACAGACATGGTAAAATTTCACCTGGTCATTTCGAGATGGTGAAGACAGACCAATGATAGCCCATTGAAGGTTATAATCATTGATGGGAAATGTGGGGAGGAAAATTCATACATCCCGTCATCGAAATTACAGTCATGTGTACGTAAATTTTCATCATAATCACACACTGTTATGAATTGACAACTAATATATGTTATAATTGTGTTAGACTAATATAGAGTAGAAAATGAAACCAATATATAGATTAGTTACAATAAATATAGTATAAAATATAGCAGCCATTCCAATAGTATCAACTAGGCCATCATAAAAAAAAAAAAAATAAGAAATATTATAATAGTTATGTCATTAGAAACATCACATACCATATTATGAAAAAAAAAATTATGATAATCTTTTTTGAGATGAAGTATTTTGTGTCAATAATTAATTAATTAATGGATGAATGTTATATGTTAATAAATAATTTCTTTATGTCTCTTTTTGTACATGAAGTTGTTTCATATTAGGTAAACATAATTTTGATGATAAAGTTTTTTGAGATGAAGTATTTTGTGTCTATGATTAGTTAATGAATGAATGGATGTTATATGTTAATGAATAATTGATATATGTGTCTTTATGTACATGTCATTTTTACATATTATCTAAACATATTTTTTATGATAATATTTATTGAGACGAAATATTCTATGGGTTTACAAATGAATGAATGAATGTTTGCTATTTTTTTTATGTATATTAATTTATTTATTTCAACTACTTCCTATATTATAGATAGATTGGGTACTCGGGAATTGAAATTATGTCGGAGGGGGGGGGGGGGGGGAGGGAGAGATGGGGGGCTTGAGACTTGCACCTTGAGTGGTTTGGCCCTGTTTAGTAAAGAATAAAATTAGGATTGGATATTCTGGAGAAAAAGCACCCTCAATCCAACAAAGAACCAAAAAAGTCAATGGTTACTTCATTGTTGCTTCGTTGAGTGAAGGAATTTTTTCTTGAATATTAAACTACTCCAACAATTTACACAAGTCCTTTTTTGTGTAATATTAAGAGGACTACATCTTCATCATGTATAATATATCACCCAAATCATGGCGGGGAATTGAACATATAAATTCACATAAATGAGTGCCTTAACAGAGCACCCAATAACCATATATCCAAGACCCTATGGAACACGCACACACACACACACTTATTTTTAATTATTATTTGTTCAGGCAATTAAGTTTAATATTTTGTAAAATTTAATCTAATTTTGTCTCATTGGTCTCATGAATATGTGTAGGACAACTAATTTCAATTCAGATGTTGAAGTGGAATAAATATCTTAAACAAATAGCTCGAAATGGTAAGGGTTTAGGTGAGAAAATAATTTTCCTTTTGTATTTGTGTTGTACACGTATTGGCCGAGTGGGAGTTACATAAAGTTATATAAGAAATAACAAACTTTTCCATGAAATGTTTTTATGTAGTATTTATATTTCATTGACAATTGTGTTTGTACTTGAGTAAAATACCATAAACTTTCATTTTTCATGCAGGGCTATAGGAGAAATTCTTACTCTATTAATTGGGTATAAGGCATTGGTATGATTTTTTTCTTCTATTTTATTAATTATTCATCACATATAACTTCTCCTCCTTCTTTTTCTTATGGGTACTTTCATTCGTATATCTAGATTTGAAATATTGACTATGGTTGGAGTCATATACACGAAAAAAATCATCGAAGTAATGGTCAAGTTTAGCCTACCAAGTGCTTGGCTACTAGGTGCATGATTTAGTTTTGGGTTTCATTTGATTTCAAAAAATGTTTTATTTCTACATTTTAAATCTTCTAAGACCATTGATGTTGAGAAAAATAGGGAAAACATAATTAAGGTTTATTTTATATTGCTTTCTCTTGTTATATTGGCAATTATTGTGATATAATGTTAGTTCATCATCATCATTATTATTTTGTGTTCATCATCAAGACAATGGCAATAAAGAAGATCATAATGGAAACAAGAAGAATGGAAATAGACTCCAGGCAAGGGAAAATTCCTTGCATAGGGGAAAAATCCAGAAACATATCTTCTTATAGAAATTCAAGGAAGATCCAATACATTTGATCAGGATAACTCACCAGTGATAGGCCAACCACCCAAACAACAATGCTTCTCTCTATAACTCAGTTTATTGCTCTTCTCTAAATAGAAATACAAACAGAGATAACTTTCTTCCCATACATGTGGCTTTCCAAACCAAGAATTGATGCACAATCCAAAAAAATATACCTTCTTTCTTTCCTCCATGTCCTTCACCTCTTTCTTGCTCTAAATTTTCTTAGGACTTCTTGAAGAGTATGAATTACTTATGTGACTCAAATGAGGTCCAATACTTCTCCTTTGTTAAGAAATATAGGGCATTATGTGAGTTAAATTATTCAATTTGATTTATCTTATCTTGACATTTGCTTGTGAAATTATATGTTTATTATGTTAGCGTTCCTTTCATCAAATAAATTCCAACATGAAGATCAGAAATACAAGAACATAAGATGTAGGCGCACATCTAGGGAAAATCCAATATGAAAGAGAAAACCTAGTCAACTCTTTCTCTAGTAGATTAAATAAATTAGAGACACACTTCACCCTTTAGCTAAATAAATAGACTTACTCCAACAACCATACTAGTTCCTCCTGCAATTGTATCTGTAATCATGGTTCTAGTCTCCTTATGTTTCAACTTTAAAATTTTGACCCTCCTTCTACAATAGTATCAACCCTTGTACTTAAAAAATATCATCCTTCCTGATTAAAAAATGTCGAACTTCATTCTATTATGTTAGGTCCTTATACGGCTAGTGTACCCCCTTATTGTTATTAATGCAACCCTCTTATTGTATTTTTGTGACCATGTAGTCCCCATATTGTTACTATTGTGCCCCGTAGAACCCCACTATTTTTATTACTTCCCCTACAATAGTATTGTTATGTAGGATCTGATTATATTGGGACCCATTAGACTCCTATATATATAAACGAGGTATTGTCATTTGTAACATTGAAGAATTTTTCATTTGTGTAATGTAAAAGAGTTTACCTCCTCGAGAAATCTTATTTTGAAGTCGTTGATCTATCTTTTCTTCTATTTTATGAGCTCGTTGCATAACATTTTGAATCAAAGCTTTGAATTCTATGATTTCGCTGCTTCAAGCAAGTCATCATGGAATTTTTTTTATAACTATTTTTCTACGAAGTTTCATAAACAGAAATTAAAACCCATTTAATCCAAAATCTCTCTGAGTTGCGTACCCAAATTTTAGATATTTCCTTGCCATATTGTCGGTGATATGAGCTCAGAAAGTTAGCATTTTTGCATGATCCAAAATTCCATCTCAAAAAAGTCATTGTGGAAATGTCGCTTGAACGTTTTGTTTATGAAACTTTAGAAGTTGAAATTAAAACTCGTTTGAGACAAAATCGTACTTAATATTTTGTACAAATTTTAGATATTGGTTTGCTATATTTTTGGAGATAGGATACAAGGAAGTTAGGGTTTTTGCATGCTTTTGAATTCCATCACAAACAAGTGACCTTGGGAAAATCATCATAACTCTCTCACTGAGCATCAGATTCACATTCCATAAGAATTGGCAGAAAGAGAAGGGGAATTAGTTTTTTGGTATCGTTTTAAGAGCTAAAGGTTGAAACTGTAACACATGGCATGTCGTATAATTTAGCTCTACTGAACGAGTATATAATTCAGCCATCATGGGACATTCGACATAACGCTTTCTTGGAAAATCCCATATCGCTCAGACTTGTGGGGTTCGAAAGACACCTCAGAGGAATATAGTAGGTTGAAATGTAAGAACTTGGAGATCCTAAATTACAATGTTATAGTCATTCAAATATCAAGCTCCTTGGAGAAGGAAAAAGGAATGTCTTAAATCAAGAAAATAGAAACACCTAGTAAGAAAAATTAGATGGATGATTTGAAGAATGCGATCAAAGCTAAGATAAATAGTTTTATCTATGCCATGGAAACTAATAGCAATGGCATCGAATCCTATTCGAAGAAAAGAATGGAAGATTTAAAGAAATACATGGAAGTTTTGAAGGAAGGTGGGACAAACCTGCTACAAGAAAGCCCTCCTAATGGCAAAAAGGTAGTAGAGGAAACTCATGATGAGAACAAAAGAAATGTCAATCATGATTTCAAAGAATATAAAGTTTGATTGAAGACCTAGAATTCCAAATATAGATAAGAGGAAGTTTGATGGCAAGGATCCCATAACATGGAAACTACACATGGGGAAATACTTTTATCTCCATAATGTGAAAATAACACAAAAGGTATGTATTGCAACATTATTTTCAGACACTAGTCATTTTTCATGGTACCGATCACTTTTCTATTGTAAAAAAATGGTCACTTGATCCATTTTTATGGACAAAATGGTAGCAAATTATGAGGATACAAAGAGAAACACCTTCTTTAGCCAATTGATAAATCTGAAACAAAAGGGTTTAATGGCAGTGCACATTGAGGACTTCCAAAAATTGAATATAAGGATAAATGTTATTCTAGAGAAGCATTGGATTGAAGTCCTCATAGGGACTTTAAAGGATAACATTGAACATGAGGTTCTCTTATGGGAACCTGATTCATTGGACAAGGTGTACAGGTTGGCAAGAAAATTTGAAAGAAAAACTATGGCAACAAGGAATCCTACCACTAAGAACTATAAATATGGAAGTGTTGTTGCTCCTAGCCTTCCATAACCTACATGGTTGATAGCACAACAATTGGAAGAAAAAAGAGTGAAAGGGCTCTGTTACAGTTGTGATAGAAAATACACTAAATGTCATAAGTGTGTTGAGAAGAAATTATTTTACATCGATTGTGAATAGGAGGAAGAAAAGGAACAAGAAACCTAAAAAAAATGGATATACACTAGGAAGCAGCCCCAGAGAAAGAAGAAATGAATCCAACCATATGTTGTAATGCATTGGAACTTTATGGATATCATCCACCATCCATCACATCATCTTCAAGAGACAATTCTAAGGTTCAAGCAATGGAAGATCACATTGAGCATCAATTTTGTGAGCTGGTTTCATAACATATAATACTCTTGCCCCTTTCTATAATTGTCTCTACAACAAGGAAATTCAACCTCCCTATAATTGTTTATGCAATTCATATTTTTAGCTTCCTCTCTCTAATAGTATTCTAAAATTATCAACTTCCTCTCCATTTCATGGTCCTGTAATAGTTTCTCTTGCTTCTTAAACAAATTCTTCACTTCTCTCCTTCAAATGGTGAAATAGTAGGTTATTTATACTTAGTGGTCACTCTGCATTTGAGCTGACATGACCAATTTGACTTGAAGCCAACTTGTAGGTTTGTAATGAAGGCCTACTTCATTATATTTTGTTTGGAGGCCAACTTTGAAGGATGAATGGTAATATTTTTGGGAGAAGGAACTCTTTTGGTGGAGAAGATATTTAGACACAAATACATTTTTCCTTTCTTGACCTTAAGGAGCCCAAGAAGCGTCTCTTACAAAAATGACTGACTTTGACTCAAAAAAATATTAGAAGCCTACAATGGAGGCTTGACCTACTTATCATTAATTAAGGCATGAAACCCATGTTTTAAAAATCCAATAAATATATTTTTCTTTTCTTTCTTATGACTCAAATACAATTATGAAGAGTCACATTAGTTACATTCTTGAACACTCCCCCTGAACTACAGAGGTATTCAATTTTTTTACATACAGGTAGAAGGATGAACTCAAAATGAAATGATCTACAAAGATAAAGAGTCACATAGCACCACAAAACTTTGAAAATTAGATACTTGACCAATATATCTAATCAGGTGGGACTAAGGTGTGTTTCATCTTTTAGCCACTCTAGGTAGCATCAGGATTCAACTCTAAAAACCAACTTGGGGATCTAGGTGTGTATCCAAGGTCAGAGTTCTATTACCAACACTACCCTCCCTACCTCCGAATATATAAATCAACACATGTGTTGACCATATGTCCTCCCAAGCATTAGAAACTCATCCCTAGATGCTTGCATCTCTTCCTATAAACTACACAGAGATCTATTAGTTTAAGCATGCTTGTGAAAATTCATAATTTATCATGGATAGATATTGTGCAAACACAACCCCAATTATAAATAACCTTTCAATACATATATATGTTAATAAAAACCTTAGGGTTCTTCGATTATCCTGATGCTTCTCATATATCTGTTGCATTTTTCAAGAAAACATTCAAATCTTCTTCAAATTTATTATCAGTATCTTACGAACTCATGGAACATATCCAAACTCCCCTTAAATCAGAAATATACTTTATCAGGTTCATCATTTCATCATGATCATCATTAAGTCATCTTCAAGATAGGTAAACATCTTCAACATTTTGAAGATTGTGTACCTCCAAATCTAGTAATCAAATACAAATATACATGAGCACAAGATCAATACAAGGTTACCATATCAACATGAAGAGAGAATCAATCATAAGTAGTAAAATTTTCATAGATTAAACTTGAATAAACTTTCACATTGAACTTGGGATATCTTTCTAGGTTTTACTACATAATCCATAGATTCCAAAGTCAAACCTTAGGTGTTCACAACTTAATAGCGAAAATAATTGTTTAAGTCCTAGAAACTAGTCTCAACACCCACAAAATCAAATATTGTATATTTAGGGTTTCAACAATATGAATTTTATAATTTCATGATAGAATTTACTAGATTTTGTTACAAACCCTAGAAATAACAAGTTCACATCTAGGGTTTCATTCATACTAATCTTTTGTATGGAGGCAAACATTAAACCTTAGCAATTTTGACTAGGGTTTCAATAATTCACTAAACCCTAAAGGTTTAGGGTTTTGTGAAAGCCCTAGAATATTAAGTGTATACCAAAGTATTGCCAAAAAACCTAAATACTTTTAGACTTATAATCTCTAAGTAGCCTAGGGTTTCAATATTATTGACAATATATTCTAAGCATCAAAAAATTTGAATTTTATTGTGAACCCTAAAAATTAAGGTTTCCACAAAAATGAACAAATGACAAGAGATATGAAAGAGGTAGATTCAATCTAGTGATTGATCTTCCTAACAAGAATCATTTACAATTAAAAATCCTAAACATAAAATAGTTAGTAATAGAAGGACAATTTTAAATAAATATAATAAATAAATTTTACAAATAGATATGCGTGGAGTTGTTCCTTTTACAAAATGCTCATGGGCATTTCCATGGAGTGATCTCTCTCATGAAACACCATTATACTGTAGATACTTATGACAAGTTACAAACAAAGAAAAAACATTAACAAATACCAAGATTGTGAAGTCAATCTAGGATTTCCTAGGACATCAAAGTTTGCAATTACAAAGTTTGCAAATGAAAATATTGATTACAAATGCTATGACTAGGGTTTTATATAATTTACCTAGGGTTTTACACTATTTTATAGAAAACACTAATCTTAAATTTTATAAACCTTAATATGACTTAAATATTTCTCTTACATATCTTGGAAATACATACCTTTTCCTTTGTTTGTTTCATTAAGCTTGTTTCCCTTTGTAAACTGAAAACAAGTTGTTGGATAACCAAAACATAAAATATAAAGGAAGTACTTACATGAGATAAATGAGTTCTTGGTTTAAAGGATTCTAGAGAGAATTCTACATAATGTTTTCATGATCTGCATCACTTTCTTGTAAACATTAATCCTTCAAATTTTTTGTTTTATGTTGATTTCTACTTATTTATATATACACATATCTTATTTACTACTAATTAGAATTGGACTTCATGAAGCAGATTGTAAGAGGTATTCTTTGTCATCATATCTTTACTGCTACGGAGCTTGAAGTTTCTCATCACCGAACAAAGGAGATAGTTCCTTCTTAGAGACTTTTTTTTTTTCAATTATGATGATGGAGACTACTATTAGGCCTACTCATACATGTCATGATCATAAAAACTGTCTGTAGGGGTTGTAGTGACTTTTATTAATTTCATGCAAATTATTCTAACTATAGACATCCTTCCTATTTTTTTATGTGGTATACATGTCTTAGGATATCAAATTCTTTCATCAAAACTTATTTTTAGATATATTTAAGTGAGATACTTGTATCCTTTCTTGGCTTACTCACTTTTATGGACTTGAGCATTTAATACATATATACCAACATTAACATTGCAACTCTGCATAGAACTTATATAACAAATTTTATATTCTAAAGTGATTATAGCTAAATTTAGGCATAATCAGCCTTTGATCCCAATCTCCACTATGCTCATAAAAAATTTGGGAAATATTGTGTCCTATGATTAAATCCTTTTAATATTCTTATTTTTAGAAGGTGGAATTATGATAATTGATGTTACCTCTTATAGTATTCAAAATAGTATTGCGTATATATATGCCTAGAAAAAAGTTTATTTACCACCAAATTTGATGTGACATACTGCTATAATATCAACAAAATACTTTCTCCAAGATGATGACGTGAAGGAGAGGGATAGATTAGTTTAGAATTCTTAACCTTGAGTTTTGTTTCTGCACGTAATGGGTTTTTGGTCCTCTTGAGATAACATAGAACTTGAATCTATGAAACAACACATAACTAAGATCTTTTAGAGTGATTTTAGAACACCCCAAGTGTGCTCAGAAATTTGATTTACAACTCAGGAAGTTTGGTCTAGAGAGAGATTCTTTTCCACCTATTCGGATTCTTCCAATGGAGATTAGACTAGGACCATCCTTGTTCTACCTTAGGCTACCAAATTATCCTTTTAGTGCTCTAGAATAGAAAATATCTCTGCTATTAATGTTAGTGTATGTACCTAAAATAATTTAGGCTTTAGCATATATAATGTTATTCCCCATATAAAACAAATCCCATGGAGATCTCATGTATACATAAAATATATATGTCTAGCAATATAACTCCTCACAAAAAAATATTTTCTAATTTCCTAAAATTAGTCATTATTAAACAACTATGTATTCAACTCATATATTTTACAAAGTGGGACTATTTCACTTCTTTTACCACTACATTATTTGTCAACGCTATCACTATCAATGTCACAGTCAAATGAGGTAAATCAAAGAAAGAAACTCATCATAGTACTTGTCATGGTAAGGAATCAATGTTAGGTTTATCAGTTCATATTTGCATAGCTCAATATTATATATTACAACATATTCCAAAGGCATGATAGCTTCATACACTATGGTTGTCACACTAACACAAAACCATGACAATGTACACCTATCGAGGATGTTGTCATGTGTGCGTATCTATGCTCAGAAAATACTTTTACAACTCATAATGTCACTATGTTAAGTTAGTAGTTGTCTTCAAGTCATTGTTTCTATGTGAAGCTTAATATATCAAGGCCAAACGAACTTTATATTGAGGTCATATGCATTTGGTATAGAATGCAAAATTATCTAAGAAGACATACCATTTGAACTATATAAATAATAAATGCCAAGAATTTCAAACTTCCATCACAAAGACAAAACAAACTTTGTGTTGAGGTCATATGTATTTCGTATAGAAGGCATAATTCTTAGAGAATACATACCATATGAAATGTATAAATAATCTTGACCTTCGTTGAATATTCAATGAAAAAGGTCGGTCATCAAATATTTGATGCCTATCAGTCGGAGTACTTGTCAGAAAATCGATGCCAAAATTGATGGACATAATCTTCATAAGTTTAACACTCCCATTGGCAAAAACTTTCATCCGCTACATATATGACGCATCACTATCAGCCTACGAGTGTCAAAGCAATAGCACTCGTGTTAGAGCTATAATCTGTATGCCTTTAGTGAAGCACTATAACCAACAAAGATTCCTTTTTTACTGGTAGGATCCAAGTTCTTCCATTTTCCCCTTGGAATATGTATGTATACTAGACATCCAAATATTCGAAGATGGTCCAAACTTAGATTGTTTCCTATAAATTCTTCTTTTGGAGTCATCTTGTTGAGAATCTTGTGACGACTTTTATTCTGCAGGTAGATATTTTTTATACATGATCCTCCCCATAAGAATTGATGAAGATCTTGATCATGTAGCATGGCTCTAATACATTTTTTAATTTATTTGTTCTTTCTTTCAGCCACACCATTCTATTTAGGATTACGAGGAACAATTAGCACCCTCTTACTCCGTACTTCGTTACAAAATTATATAAGCTCTTTGGAGGTATATTCTACACCATTATCAGACCTTAGGGTATTGAACTTCCTTTCTATCTTATTCTCTACTTCATTCTTGAATTTTTCAAACTTATCAAATGGCTTATCTTTGTTCTTGAGGAGGTATAATCATGTTGTACTCAAGAAATAATCAATTAATGTCACACAATACTAATGAATTGCAAGATATTTTACTACCATAGGTCCACACACATCAGAGTGTATGAGATCTAATATTTCCTTTCATCTATTGTCACTTCTTGCAAAAGACTTCTTTATATTCTTTCCTGTAACACATCCCTTAAAAATTCCTTGATTATCTTCCTTTAATTGAGTGATGTCAATGACCATTTAATTCAGAGATGCATCTTATAATGAAGGTGTCCATATTTTCTATGCCATAGTTTATAAAGGTTCACAACTATTTGTACTAGGGCTTGAGGGGAAGGTGTAAGAAGCATATACAATTTTTCTTCATGAATCCAAATTATATTAGCATGACAAATACTAGAGCCCTTTATGCAAACCAAAAATTTTCCATCAACAAAAGCAATATTATCACATTTATCCTCTAGAAAAGGAATAGAAGGTAAATCTCAATTCCTTTCACTGGATAGCTCTTATTGTCTACATGTTTGACTGAATTAGAGGAGGTTCCTTTTGACAAAGTTTGAAGTTGATTGTATTCACCATCCATATGTCTAGAAGGTCCATTGTCAATAACACATACATTATCATCCTTTGAAATTTTGAGTGAGAATCGAAAATAAAAATCCATCTATTACCTCTTTTGTAAGCTTGGATATGTACTTCAACAAGTGCCCTTTAATAGTTATAATGAGGTTCAAAAGAAACTTGAAACCATTCTTCATAAACATTTCCATTAATAAGAAAGTGGCATCTAAGATGTCATCTTCAATCTCCTTCTTACGCCTTAGCTCTGACACCATGTTGTAAAATTGAGGATCTTGGATATTATAGTTGAACTTACTTAATAACTTGTGATGTTAGTTGGCCTTTTATTAATTTTTTTTCATCATGTAATTACCAAAAAAATGAAGATGAGAAAGAGACGAAGTACATAAGATATAGGCTCCAAGCGAGGGAAAAATCCCACCAAGGGGAAAACCTAGAAATAACACTTGTCTTCTTATATAATTAATTCAAAATGAGACCTCAAAGACCCGAAGATTGAAGAAAAAATTCCCCACAAGCTCCAAGTGAGCCCTCTAGCAAGATCTCTTCTCTTCCAAGGTTAGGGAATGTCAAACTAGGTACAAGCAACTTCAGCTTAGAATCTAGGTCTTGCAATGCGAGTTTGGAACTTTGACCTACAACTCACATAGAAACCTTAGACAACTTTGCATGTGTGGATAAAAAAAAAATCTCCAAGAGATCTTGCTTCCTTCGAGTTATTAGTCATCTTGTATTCCTTTCTCTTCTTCCATCTTCACTATTTCAGATTAAACATTAGTGAGTGTGTGTCACAAATGAGTCAAGGTCCCTCTATTTATAACCTTCTTGAGGGGTTGAATAGCCTAATTTAGGCTGACTTCAGCATGACTAGGCCAACTTGGTATTTTAGGATAAATTATGTTTTGAATAAAAAATAATTATCTTCTTTTGTTACATTTATTCTTATGAGAAGAACTCCCTCTTGTGCCACATTTTGACTCTTGCATGATCAGATCATGGTTTTATATTATTGATCTTTCATGAGTCATTGGATGATTCTATTAGTTTCCAAAATCTATGATTTTATTATTATAGTTTTTCCATTTAGTTTCAAGATCCATGAGCCTCTCTCCCTAGAATATGCATGCAAAGGGCATAGAAAATTCATTGAAGTACAACATGTGAATGGATGATAATAATGTCGAGAAAGGGATGCTAACCAGCATGAAGTTTTAGGAGCCTCTCCTTCTATGATACATCATAAAAACCTTAGATTCCTTGTAAGTATACTAGCCCTCTTAGTTACTGTGGTGTTTTCTTAGAATTACTACTGAACTCTCAACAATTGCATGGGGAAAAATGAAAAATTATGTATCTAAAATGAATACCAAAATTCTTAAATCTAGAAAACTACTAGAACTTGTGAATCAACAAATCAATAAAAATATACCAACAATATCGTAACAATTGATTGTAGGTTGTACATTTCTATCTGAGTTGGGGAATGAGGTAACTATATGGAAATTGTACTAGTTATATTATGAGGTAATCCTACAATTGTGTTAGAATTGTGTTGTCAAATGCTCTGCTGACTTTTAAGATTGAGAATATACATTATTACACTGGGACTTAGAACCCATGGTATTACTCGCCTATCACTTCTTTAATATTTTCTTCTACTAAAATATTTTATTCTCTTTAGTTTATCACCCATTTTCCTACTTTTTTATAAAGAGATATATCATATTTTTTCATAGATTTCCTTATTTCACATACTTCATGTTAGGAATCAATGTGAAAAGTGTTATTGAAACTTATATCTCTTTGTGGAATGCTAGGACGGAAGAAAATCCTGCATTTGTGGAAAATTATGTGGTGGAGTTGCAAAAGATTTTTGTTGCTCGACTTCATCAGTTCTTTGGAGATAGTATTGGCTACTATATGTTTTTTCTTTAATATTCTAACATTTTTGTGCTTATTCTTTAATTATAATTTCTAAAGTTATATCTGAACTTTTAAACTAGAAATATGTGCATTAGTTATATATGTACAGTTTGTGATATTTTTTTATGACTCAAATGACTTGAAAACTGTTTGTATAGAGGGTTGATCCTTTTGCATTCCCTACTTCACTTTAAGCATAGAAGTTTGATAAATTTCTGGATGTTCTGAGTTTTAAATAGCAACCTTTATTTTATTGGTCAATCAAGAATCATAATAGTGTTTTGGGTTTTGAACCCCTAGTAATATTTTGCAATATGAGTTCAATCATCAATGTGTCACTGAAATTTATATGTTAGAAACTAATAGAAGGTAAATGAAGCCCTTTCTTTGGACACTTATTTTACCATAATTCATTAGTAATTGATCAATTATTCTATAGTTTGAAGTATGATGATTCACTTGAAATTTCAAAATGAGAATTGTGTCTTAGTGAACTGTGGACTAGTACAACAATTATGATTATTAAGATTTAACTTGGAACATAAATAAATGGCTGGGAATGAAAAAGGTAAATTTTAGGAGGAGGAGTGTATCTTTCACTTAATAGGAGTCTACTAGAAGCCTCTCTTGAGTCATTGTAAGACAATTCTTCAACTTTTAATTTTCCCAAAGATTATAATTTCTTGTAACTTTACTACCTTTCACCTACTCTTGTGTTCTCTTGTTGTATGTTAAAAAAGTTGTAGTACATTATATTTTCTTATGAAGTTTCAAATAAGTTAATAACTCTAATTTTGGCATGTATGTGAAGACAAGAACTTTTTTGTGAGAAAAATATTTCATGCGCTAGAATATAGCACAATTTTGGCATATGAGGATGATATAGAATGTAGGAATCCTATATATGCCACTACTACTATTTTTCCTAGTGACTCAACATGGATGCGTTCATCTCTTTAGAATTAGAGAGTTATTAGTGCTATTGTTGGTGTTTTTCCTTAACATTATTAACAAGAGTGAAGCAATTATGTAGATGATGATTGAAACCCTAAATACATAAGCAAAATTGTTGACTTTCCATCATTTACACAAGGTGAATATTTAGGAGCTATTTGCAACAAGAGGTCCAAGCCTCCTAGTGATGATCAGTCAGTACTAAAGAGTGAGAAGGAAATAGCCAAATCGGCTAGGGATTCAACATTTTTACACACATAGAGAAGGATCCATAAAATACCATAAATTTTGTCATGGATTTACACTATTTTCCCGATCTATTGTGGATGGAGATCATAAAAGAGGAATCCATACAATGTATATTGAAGTTGTTGCACATGGTTTTGATAGTGTAAATGGTCCTATTCATCTTCCATTTGGAGAAGGGGTGTAAATACTAGTCTCCTGTGTATACATGATTTGAGGTTTACTTCTCATGAGACTCCTTATTTTCCATCTATCATAATTGTTAGATCAATTGTGACGCACAGTGGATGGTGTTGTATTTTATATATTTGTCATTCCCGACAATTCATCTCAAAAGGGACGCTAATTTTTTGAGTGGTTATTCCATTGGTCAGTGCTTGACATTGACACTGTCATGTCCAACCTTTTTATGACTAACAATGCTATCCCTGTGATGCCTAACACTACTATTTGTCTGGCCAATATTGTAGGTCCTTTTGTTGAACAATTTTTTGGAGCAATCTTGGTATTCATCACCACTATTCTGCATTTTGCACAGAGAAATTTAAATGTTTCACCATATCATATATTTTGCAGAGCCTTCGTGTGTGGAAAGTCCACACTCCCACACAATGCACATTTAAATTCATACGAAGTAATGGATCATTGGTTTTATTATTTTTTTAATTGATATAATGTAATTAATAGCTCACCTCAAGAAACACTTAAAAATTTCACTCATACTTAATGTTTTACAACACATTTTTTAATTATGCATCATTTTTGGTACATTTTTTTATAAGAGAATAATAAATAGTTAGAAATATTTATACAATTCTATCTTAAAAATTTTGTCAAATTATGAGACTAAAATCTTGGGCATCACTTCTATCTTGACTACATTAAAGTTTATGCAACATTTTTTGCAAACATTTTCCGAACAAATGTAATATTTATTTGGTTTGGATTTAATCATCTTTACCTAAAATGGAAAATTTCTCATCCTCATTATCTTCTAATAAATATTCCATATAAGTAATGTTGAATAGTTAAATTAACAAAGTTTAAGTTTATTCAATTTATATGTCATCTCATCTTCCATCAATCAAATCCACATGTGATAAGAATATATTAGAACACTGTGTAGAAGTATCGCTTGTACAAATTTTTATGTTTTTGTCTTGTGCAGAGCTTTTCGCATAGTGAAAGCTCCAAAAATGTATAACAAATAACCCATTGTCATAAATTTCATTGTGCTCACAAACGTGTGTTGGTAAATGTGTAAGTGGAGGGAAATGTCAAACCTACAATAAATGATTATTTCAATGCCTCGAGTTGAATATATTGATTAAAGGTTCTTCAAAACAAACAATTGATCTCCTACATCGAATGAAATATTCATAACATAATTAATTAGGTTTAAATTCAATAAAGCTATGTTGTTTCGAGATTATAAGTTTCAAAATGTTAATTTAGGGCATTCACTTTTGAATTTTGTTGATTAACTATCCCTATGAATTATTGCATAATTAAGTTAGTTATTACCTTGGCATGATTTGATGCATATCAATCAGAGAAATTGTCAGATAATCAACACCGAAGCTTTTTATGGCTAACAATGCTAACCCTGTGATCCCTAGCACTATTGTTTCTTTGCCCAATATTACAAGTCCTTTCGTTGAACAATTTTGTGCAGGAATCTTGGTATCTCTATGAGACTTCCCCACTAGATCAGGACGAGGGATAAGTTGTACCTTATGTGGAGGATTTGACACTAGATGCTTAGGCATAGTTCACAAAATATAAAAAAATTTAGAAGAGGTCCAAAACTACAAGATAAGGGAAACACAACCTTTGTAAGATTTAGTTGAGGGGAAAAATTCTAGGCAAAGCTAATTGGTGCACCAGAGAGAAGGTGGAAGACAATTTTTCTCACCTCATCTAATAGAAGCTTTTAGGGACCAAACACCTCCAAAAATGGGTAGGTGTGATCTGAATTAGATCATTATATTGTTTTTCATCCATATCAATGAATTCAGAGTGGAAAAAGTGGAGGAATCATCTCATGGGACCATTTTCACCAGTGGGACCCAATTTGGCAAAAGGAGGTGTGGAACCTTTCGGGATAATTTTGAGGCATCAAACAACATATTTTGTGGGTAAAACTTTACCTCTTTCAATGTATGAGTTTCTACGTTGTTCTACACACATATATATTTCCAATAGCACAAGACATGCATCAATGAGAGTTTGTATGTAAAAGTTATGCCACTCAGAAGTTGACCTTCATGTGTTCACACCTCTAATTAGGGAGGATGCCATGTAAACCCCAATTATTCATGGAAAATGGGTTAGCCATGTGATTTTTATGTGAAATTCTCTAGGAGAGTTTATATTGTAACTCTATTTAAGAGTTTATGTAGTCAAACTGAACCACTAGTAGGCTATCATGTTGAGTTATAATCGGGCCACTATGAGGAAGAGGCATTCCACTCTTTCGATGTAATTTTGTTCCATAGATGAGAAAATATAGCTAAGAGGAACAGGAGGTAGAGCATACAAATAATATTTGTATATTGTAGCAACCCATGGGCCAAGGGTTTCCCATCTCTTGTAGAAGTTTTCATTTGTGTATTCATTTGGCTTGCACATCTTATAATATGTTTGCATGTTTTCACGAGAATAGGTGGGAAGATGACCTCACTCTCATTGGGTACCATAATGTGAGAATCATCCATATGTGTATTGATCCATTCAATTAATTCTGCACATGGCGTGATCGGGAATCTACATGCAATCATGTGCATCCTAGACTTCTTAGTGTGAATGTATGCATGAAAATCTTCTAAGTCCCCAAGAAACTTCTACTACATGAATGTGTTGTATATCTCAATCCATGTGACATATGTATCCTTATCAATATAAATTGTGTGTCTGCATATACGGGGATGTTTTTATTTGTAACTTCTACAAGATCATCATTATTTGCTTCTGAAAATTCTTTGGAGGTCACTTTGTGATGTGGCATGTCTCCAACAGATGACAAAAAAATGGTAATACTTGTAGCATGAACACTTGTTTGGGGAAACACACTCATAAGGACAATATTAACTTAGAACAACCTAAATATGAAACAATACCTCTAAATTAGGTATAAAGATCCATCATAGATGATAGATGATGAAAAAATATGAATGCAAACATAAAATAACTTGCATTCATTAGAAAATAGGAATGAAAACTAGGACGATGCACTTTAAAAGCATGAAGGGGACATAAAAGGTCGTTCGTGGCTTTGCCTATATTTTGTATCTAGGTATTTTTTACGTTAGAGCTATATTTTGTATGCCTTTAATGAATCACTATAACCAATAAAGATTCCTTTTGTACTGGTAGGATCCAATTTCTTCCATTTTTCCTTTGGAATATATATGTAAACTAGACATCCAAATATTCAAATATCGTCCACACTTAGATTCTTTCCTATAAATTCTTCTTTTGGAGTCATATTTTGAGACACTTATGAGGACTTGTATTTTTCAAGTAGACATTTGTTACACATGATTCTCACCATAATAATTGATGAAGATCTTGATCATGTAGCACCACTCTAATACATTTTTTAATTGGTTTGTTATTTCTTTCAACCACACCATTCTATTTAGGATTATAAGGAACAATTAGCACCCTCTTACTCCCTACTTCCTTAAAAAATTCTATAATCCCTTTGGAGGTATATTCTACACCATTATTAGAAATTAGGGTATTGATATTCCTTTCTATCTCATCCTCTAATTCATTCTTGAATTTTTGAAACCTCTCAAATGCCTTATCTTTGTTCTTGAGGACGTATAATCATGTTTTCCTCAAGAAATCATCAATGAATGTCACACAATATTTATGACTTACAAGATATTTTACTACCATAGGTCCACACACCTTAGAGTGTATGAGATCTAATATTTCCTTTCATCTAGTATAATTTCTTGTAAAATAATCCTTCATATTCTTTCCTATAACACATCCCTTAAAGATTCCTTCATGATCTTCCTTTAATTCAGTGATGTTTAGTGACCATTTAATTTAGATATGTATCTTATAGTGAAGGTGTCCATATTTCTTATGCCATAGTTTATAAAGGTTGACAACTAAGTGTACTATGGCTTGAGGGGTAGGTATAAGAAGCATGTACAATTTTCCCTCACAAATCCAAATTATATTAGCATGATAAATAATAGAGCCATTTATCCAAACCAAAGATTTTCCATTAACAAAAGAAATCATATCACCTTTATCCTCTAGAAAATGAATAGAAAGTAAATCTCAATTCCTTTCATTGGATAAACCTTATTGTCTATGTGTTTGACTGAGTTAGAGGAAGTTCCTTTTGAAAATGTTTGAAGTTAACAATATCCACCTTCGATATTTCTAGAAGCTCCATTGTCAATAACACATACATTATCATCCTTTAAAAATTCAATTGAGAATCGAAAAAAAAAATCCATTTATTACCTCTTTTGTAAGCTTGGATATGTACTTCAACAAGTGTCCTTTGATATTTACAATGAGGCTCCCAAGAAACTTGAAACCATTCTTCATAAACCTTTCCATTAAGAAGAAAGTGCAAGCTAAGGTGGGATCTTTGGTCTCCTTCTTGCGCCTTAGCTTTGATACCATGATGAAAAATCGAGGACTTCAATATTATAGTTGAATTTCCTAATTACTTGTGATGTTAGTTGGCTTATTATTATTTTCTTTCATGATGTAATTACCAAAAATATGAAGATGAAAAAGAGACAAAATACGTAATATATAGGTTCCAATCCAGGGAAAAACCCCACCAAGGGGAAAACCTAAAAATAAAAATTCTCTTCATATAAAATCAATTCCCAATGAGACCTCCAAGACCCAAAGGTTGAAGCAAAAATTTCCCACAAGCTCCAAGTGAGCCCTCTAGCAAGATCTCTTCCAAATGATCCAAACTCTTCCAAGGTTACTGAATGTCAAGCTTGGTACATGCAACTTCAACTTACAATCTAGGCCTAGCAATGTGAGTATGCAATTTTGACTTACAACTTCAATCCCTACAACTCACATAGAAACCGTAGGCAACTTCGCAAGTGTGGACAAAATTTTTTTTTTCCAAGAAATCTTTCTTCCTTCGAGTTATTCTTCTTCTTGTCTTCCTTGCTCTTCTTCCTTCTTTGCTATTTTAGATTGAACCTTAGTGAGTGTGTGTCTCAAGTGAGTCAAGGTCCATCTATTTACAACCTTTTTGATGGGTTGAATAACCCTCTTTAGGACTAATTCAACATGAATCGGCCGACCTGGTCTCGGACGATAAATTATCTTTCTTGAATAAAAAACAAGTATCCTCCTTTGTTAAAATTATTCCTATTAGAAGAAATCCCTCTTCTGCCACATGTTCCCTATTGCGTGATTAGATCATGGCTTTAGATTATTTATCTTTCGTGAGTCATTGGATGATTCTATTAATTTCCGAATTCTAAGATTTTATTATTATATTTTTTCCATTTAGTTTCAAGATCCATGAGCTACTCTGATCCAGGGGGATGTTTGTGGCCACCCACCTATTCCATTTGGACCCCCGCAACAATTGTCTCTCTCAGCATTTTCAGTTTCCTTAATTGTAGTACAACTTACTATTTTTAGCAGTTTTCAGGTGCTGAACTTCCGGAGCCGTTTTGAGGCCTAAAACGATGTTTTTTGGGGAATCCGGGGGCAACATGGATCCATGGAATGGACCATGTTGCCCATTCCAATAATGGTAGCTCTCTGATAGATCTTTCTAATAAGCTATCATACGCATCAAACGGAGATCGTATGCCAAAGATACGACCCCGAGAAATTGATGTACCAATTTACCCAAAACGGGGCCCACAATTTGGCGTTTCATCTTCTAAGGGTCGGTTTTGGAATGTGAAGGGTTTTCCATTGTTTCTCAATAATAAATAGGCCTTCGAGCCTCAGTGTAACACAGTTCGGAACAGTTCAGAGACATGTAGACACACATCTCTTCTCAGAGATAAGATGCCATTGCCCTAGCTGGTTTATTTCCTATTCTGCTTGTAAGCATATTTCGGTATTTTCCATTAATGAAATGAAGCATTATTTCCGCTGCATCTTTGTGTATATGGTTATCTCTATATTTTATTGTGTTCCTGTTTAAATC
>APFE031576972.1:162520-172819 GCA_000404065.3 Pinus taeda
TATTTTCCATTAATGAAATGAAGCATTATTTCCGCTGCATCTTTGTGTATATGGTTATCTCTATATTTTATTGTGTTCCTGTTTAAATCCAGATCATGCTCTCCCTGGAATACGCATGCAAAGGGAAAAACAAATTCATTGAAGTACAACATATGAATGGATGATAATAATTTTGACCAATGGATGCTAATCAGCATGAAGTTTTAGGACCCTCTCCTTCTGTGATACCTCATCAAAACCATGGATTCCTTGTAGGTATACTAGCCCTCTTCTTTAATGTGGTGGTTTATTAGAATTACTACTAAACTCTCAGCAATTCCATGTGAAAAAATGAAAATTTATGTATCTAAAAGGAATACCTAAAATTCTGAAATCTAGAAGACTTCTAGAACCCTTGAATTAGTAAATCAACAAAAAATTACTAACAATATCCTAAAAATTGATTGTGGGTTGCACATTCCTATCTGAATTGAGGAATGAGGTGACTGTATGGAAATTGTACCAGTTACAATTCGAGGTAAGCCTACCATTACATTAAAATTGCGTTGTCAAATGCTCTGCTGACTTTTAAGATTGAGAATATACATTACTACACTAGGACTTAGAACCCATGGTATTACATACCTATCACTTTTTTAATATTTTCTTCTACTACAATATTTTATTCTCTTATTTTATCGCCCATTTTCCTACTTGTTTGTAAAGGGATAGTTATAATTTTTTTCACATTTTCTTATTTCACGTATTTCATGTTAGGAATCACTGACAAAAGTGTTCTTGAAACTTATATCTCTTTGTTGAATGCTAGGACGTAAGCAAATCCCACATTGGTGGAAAATTATGTGGTTGAGTTGCAAAATATTTTTCTTACTCAAATTTATCAGTTACTTGGAGATAGTATTGGCTACTATACGTTTTTTCCTTTAATATTTTAACATTTTTGTTCTTATTATTTAATTAGAATTTATAAAGTTATATATTAACCTTTAGACTAGAAATATTTGCATTGGTTATATATGTACAATTTGTAATTTTCTTTTTATGACTCAAATGGCTTGAAAGCTACTTATATGGAGGGTTGATCCTTTTGCATTCCCTACTTGAATTTAAGTATAGAAGTTTGATGAATTTATGGATGTTTTGAGTTTTAAATAGAAACCTTTATTTTATTGATCAATCAAGAATCATAATAGTGTTTTGGGTGTTGAACCCCTAGTAATATTTTGCAATATGAGTCAATCATCAATTATGAAGACTATGAAACTCTATGAAACCCTTTATTTGGACACTTCTTTTACCATAAGTCATTAGTAACCGATCAATTATTCTATAGTTTGAAGTATGATGATTTACTTGAATTTCAAAATGAGAATTCTATCTTAGTGAACTGTGGACTAGTACAACAATTATGATTGTTAATTGCCTTCACTTGGGACATAAAGAAATGGTTGGGAATGAAAAATGTAACTTTTAAGAGGAAGAGTGTATCTTTCACTTAATATAGATCTACTAGAACCTGCTCTTGAGTCATTGCAGGACAATTGTCCAACTTTTAATTGTCTGCAAAGATTATAATTTCATGTACCTTTAGTACCTTTCACCTACTTTTGTGGTCTCTTGTTGTATGTTAAAATTTGTTTAGTACATTAGATTTTCGTATGAAGTTTCAAATAAGTTAATAACTACAATTTTGGCATGTATGTGAAGAAATCAAGTCTTTTGTCACAAAAATTATTTCATGCACTAGAAGATAACACAATTTTGGCATTTGTGGATGATATATAATGTAGAAATCCTATATATGCCACTACTACTATTATTCCTAGTGACTCAATAGGTATGAGTTCATCTATTTAGGATTAGAGACTTCTTAGTGCTATTGTTAGTGCTTTTCCTGAACATTATGAATAAGAGAGAAGGAATTATGAAGATGATGACCAAAACCCTAAATACACAAGGAAAATTGTTGACTCTCTATCATTTACACAAGGTGAATATTTAAGAGGTATTTGCAACAATAGGTCCAAGCCTCCTAGTGATGATTAGTTAGTACTCGAGAGTGAGAAGGAGATACCCAAATAGGCTAGGGATTCAACATTGTTATACACATAGAGAATCATCCACAAAAAACCATAAATTTTGTCATGGATCTACACTATTTCCGTGATCTATTGTGGATGGAGATGATAAAAGAGGAATATAGACAATGTATATTGAATTTGTTGCACATGGTTTTGGTAGTGTAGATGGTCCTATTCATCTTCCATGTGGACAAGGAAGGGGCTTAAACATTGGTCCCTTGTGTATACATGATTTGAGGTTTAATTCTCATGAGACTCTTTATTTTCCATCTATCGTAATTTTGAGATCAGTTGTGACAAATTTGTACCTTGGCTGAGGGATTATTAATCACAAAAAATCTGCAAATCCACCTTGGGTTGCTCGGATTGACTAATTGGGGCCTAGAGCAACCACACCTATTGTATACTTGATTGACAGGGTGTGATTTGTCCTTAAATTCTACTTGTGGAATTGACATAGGTATAGGGAAACCTAGGTGTGGAGACTTTGAAGAGCATTGTTTTTGTTTAAGAGGGGACATGTGCCCAATGGAGCATGGGGCAAAAAAGATTGTTGTCAAAGGTTTTTAGGTGTTAGAGAAAAATAATTAGCTACATTTCTGATTAATATGTGTATTTCCTATATTTATAAAGCATTCATTAATAGACACATGTGTTCTTTTGGGTTGTTAGAACAATAAATTTGAGTGGTATTCTTTTGTTTAGTTTCTTTTGGCCAAGTCTCAAAGACTATAATTAAAAATTGATTTTGATTGTTGTGCTTCCAATGACCGAGCCTCTAGAAACTCCTGTCATTTCTATATCAGCAGGTTCAACCAAGAAAATTTCTTATGATAACAATATTGGTTTTGGAGATTCTGTGCTTGTGAAGGCTTCTCCTACTAGCACTGTGGGGATAGAACATGATTTATATGACTCAGATCAATCTTTATTGAATGACAGTGATCCAAATGCATGATCTCTTACGAGGAAGCTTCCTTCCCTTAGAAAATGATATGACCAACATTTATCAGATGCTTAGCCACCTCATAGGCCTAACCATGAGATTTCTGACATTGGTGTCAATGTAAGGCCTTAGAGGTGTGTTACTTTAGATGGAATATATAAGAATAAAGTCTAATATGTATAGGACTTTGTTGTTCCTCAGGAAACAGTGGTACATTCCTCTAGTGTATATTTCAAATAAGGAAAACATACAAATAAAGAATAATGTGATGGCCAACACTCCTATAAGAATGGAAAAAATATAGGTGAAGCACTAATAATAAATTTGAGCAACGAATGGTAACTAGGATGAAGTTTCGGGATCCTCTCCTTATATGACACCTCATCAAAAGCCTCAAGTCCTTGTAAGTATATCATCCCCCTTTGTTAATGTGGCATTTTCTTAGAATTACTACTAAAATCCTCACAATTTTGTATCCTAAATGAAAATTTATGTATCTAAAAATGAATACCCAAAATTCTTAAATCTGAAAAACTACTGGAACCCTTAAATCAACAAATTAATAAAAAATTACCACCAAAAACCTACCATCAAAACCCTTGAGTCCTTGTAAGTATACGAGCCCCCTTCATTAATGTGGCATTTTCTTTGAATTACTACTAAACTCCTGACAATTCTATAGCCCAAAATGAAAATTTATGTATCTAAAAATGAATACCCAAAATTATTAAATCTCAAAAACTACTGGAACCCTTAAATCAAAAAATCCATAAAAACTTACCACCAAAACCCTAACAATTAATTGTAGTTTATTGTTTCACGGAAAGCTAATGTCTATTCAGAGCTGCTAGTCCCACTAAGATGGGTAGCTATCTTAGAAACAAAAAATTCAAAGTAATTTGCATTTTCCTTTATGAGAGATAGATGAGAGAGAAGCAGAGAGCACCAACCTTAGTCTTTTGCTTGGCTCCTTGCTTGTTTCCTCTCTCTTTTGATAGAGCTTTCAGAACTCCTTTCTCACTTGTCCCACTTCAAAGAACACCTATAGAGTCAAAGCATCAAAATACCATCAAAGCATAGAGATCTATAACCATAAACAATGTAGAATCAGATGTACATTAATCATACAAATGCATACACAAATACAAGATTCAGAAATATACACGTATATGGAGGAAAACTAAAATAGCTTTAATAATAGAAGTAGTAGAAGAGAGGATTAGAACCTAGCTATCTAATCCAATGCCATCCTCCCAGAATGAAAGCCCTCTTCACCTCATGAAAGGCTAGATCACCCACCAATACAATGCTTCATAGAGAAACCAACAACACTTCCTTACAAAATACAAAATTCGAGCCTCTGGATCTCTAGGATGAGGGATCCATATATAGATATTCGAACGGGGGTGAGATAGCTTTTGGGATTTTGATTAGTGTCATTTCACTGATAGGTCTAGGTTCCACTTGGAGATTTCATGATCTTTTACTCATCCCTGGGTGAATTCAGAGAGGCAAGTGTCATATGAGCAGTTTCTAGAAGATTCTTTGGGTCTCCACCTAACAAACTACCTCTACAATTGTTTTCTCTCACACATCACACCCTACAAAAGGGATTTTTAGTATGAATCACACCCTCTATGTGTAACAAGTGATATGCATCACACCCTTAGCATGGATCAGTCTGTATGGTCTAGTTCTGACCAGTTTTGAGTAGTTTTTTAGGGCGAACTTCTGGGAAATTATGTAATCAGTTGACCTTTATCCTTTAGGGTATGAAAGAACACTTTTAGGGGTTTAGAAGCCCTTGGTTTATGGACATATATGATTGGTGGTGCAATACCCAAATATGTCTATAAAAATTTCCCCCTAAAGCATGAGGTCATAAATCTTCTAATGTCGGGTGAAATGCTTTATGATGAGGATCCGAGGTTTCTTGAACTTGAAGGTGACCTGTAATAAGATACAATAAAATACGTTATCTTCATAATATTTTGATGATCTAGCTGAGGTGGGTATTCCCATCTTCAGATTTATAAATTCATTTTCATGTACATAGGACAGACAACCGTCTGTGTGACAGACTAATGATTCTAGTAGAGCCATCATCCCTTAGTTTGGATGATTATTTGTGCAGCTGTGGAGTACATTTGATGTCTTTATTTTCCTGAATATATCATAGCCCGGATGGATGAAACTAGATCAGAGGTCTTCAAAATTGTTCAATCTTCACCCAAAGTACAAGTCGATCCATGTGAAAAGATATTTTGATGTCAAACATGGAAAGACATCACTTGATTAATAGCCAATGATGGAAGTTGTTAACAGGCGCAAGAGGAATCACTGATAATGCTAATGACCCTCAAGGTACTGTAGACAATTCACGTGGTTTGAATACATGAGTCAATGTAAAACACCACGCAAAATCTTTTGCTCGAAGGCCATTGATGTAAACCTGCTGCCGGAAGTGAGAAACTTGCCATTGAGGCATGCAAGGTTCAAAGTACTGAAACGGTTGTTCCTAAGTCAACTTCTTGGATAATGAGCTGATGTTAACAAGAAGTGACACATCATAGGAGGGCTTTAATGAATCCCACATCTATGACATGAAATGGAGCAAATGATTTTGTGGAGGTGAAAACGATCTCATGATACAAGGTTCCAGGTGGCGGTCATGAAAAATGGAGCGTGAAGGTATTGCAGTGGATGAGGTGTTAGCTGGGTTAGTGAATTCTCTGAGAAACTTCTCTTGAACATATCGGTGGCACTGAAACGAATTGGTAGCATTAACCCCAAAAATGGATGGTATGGAGGAGCAATGGTCACATGACTGGTGAACGGAATAACCAAACCCGACTCAGTCATGGTGATGGAGTGAAAGTGTCAGGTTCAAGAGCGACCTGCTACCAATGAAGTTCTTCAAGCTTTCTTCCCCTTTCTCGCCAGTCATTGTTGACCAATACTTCTTTACTTTTATCAAGCTTGAGGAGGATAACGTATGCTTGTTCTATCATTTGCCTTTCCGGCAAACCTGTTGCTATGTTTTACTGAGCCTAGGGATAGTGAAACTCGCTCTTGTCCCTATGGACAAGTTTGTCGCTATTGTTTTAACGAGTTTAACGACAAACATAACTCGATCCTTTTCAGTTTTAGAGAGTCTAAAAAGAGACAGAAAGGAAACTTCAATAGTCATTTTCCGTAGTATAATCCCTTAAGTCTGAAAAAGTATAAAATAATACGAAAGGGATGACTTTTCTGATCACTTTGGCATGCCAAAAAAGGTAAGCGCTCGATATTTTTGTGTAATGATCCCTCAGGTCCAATAAGATTAAAATATAGAGGAGGGATGGAACTTCCAATCGCTTTAGTGAGCTGGAGAGGCCAATTTCTCAACAATCATTTCATATTTAGTGAGTCCAAAAATATTTTAAAGTAGACTCGTTATTTCCAAACACTTTAACAAGCTGGACTGCTAACGAGCGTGAAAAGGGTTTAAAGGAAACTCAGTATCCAAACACTTTAACGAGCTAGAATGCTTGACAATATTTTCATATTTAACGACTCTGAAAAGGGTTTAAATAAAACTCAGTATTTCCAAACACTTTAATGAGCCGGAATGCTCGAAAATATTTTCATATTTAATGAGTGTGAAAAGGGTTTAAAGAAAACTCGTTATTTCCAAACACTTTAATGAGCTGGAATGCTCGACAATATTTTCATATTTAATGAGTTTGAAAAGGGTTTAAAGAAAACTTATTTTTGAGGAACGAGTGATGATTTCAGGTAGCAATTGGTTCCAGGTAGTTTTGGATCTTTTCAATCATGGTAGTGTAAAGAAGGTGGCTAACAGAATCACTCATCATAGCTATTCCTCAAAAGGGTAAACAATCAAGTGGAGGTGATGGTGAGAATATGACCAAGGCTCAAAAGCTTATAGAAATGCAATAATAAAGGTTATTTACCGAAGGTGCGTTCATTTTTTAATGAGCTTGAACTCTAGGGGAACATATGCTTAGTGCTAGGTTTATTTTTTAACGAGTTTGAACTTTATGGAAACATTGCTCATTGCTAGGTTTATTTTTTAACGAGCTTGAACTTTGCGGGAACATTGCTCGTTGCAAGGTTTATTTTTTTATGAGCTTGAACTTTGCGGGAACATTGCTCATACCAGTCATTTAATAAGCATGTCTCTCATTAGTAGGTTCATTTTTTAGGGAGCTTGCCCCATGCGAAACTTTGCTCCGAAGTGTTTTGTGTGCAAGCTGGGAACGAGCAAATATTTTCCTAAGGGTTAATGAACTACTGGGGTTAGGTAGGTTAGTTTCATACAAAACTTTTCCTTTGCTTTGCTGTCGTCGCTGGTACTGGCAAAGGTGAATGGTGGATGAGACCAATCACCTAACCTAATTAGTTGAAGTTAGTAAAAACTACGGGGTTAGAGTTATGCTGGTTGCTTTTCACTTGCGTAAGAAAAGGTTCACATGACCCCAGGTATAAAGAAAAGTAGAGTTTCTCGGTTACCATATGGAAGTTCTTCCATTAAAGTAAGGTTGTTTTGTACACGTTACAGACAAAACACTTCCTTGGCTCTGTCCATCGAAATAGACAAAGGTGAAAGGTGTGGATCCACTGCTAATCACATAAACTTTGACGAGGAAATCCTATTCCAGACTGATCCCATATCCTAAACAAACGAGTGTGTTAGACTAGTCATATATCCTACGAGGAAACCTATCTTTTATCTGGGGTTTTCCTGCGAAGCAAACCAGGGTGCATGCCCCCTAGGTTTCTGTTAGGCCCCTATACTACTAGTGTAACCCCTTATTATTATTAGTAAAACCCCCTTATTATATTGATGTACCCATGTAGTGCCCATATTGTTACTATTGTGCCCCATAGAAGCCCACTATTGTTATTATTGTGCCCTTAAATTATTATTGTTATGTAGGCTCTGATTATATAATGACCCCTTAGACTTCTATATATAGAAAGGAGGTTTTTTCATTTGTATCATCCAAGAATTGTTCATTTATGTAATGTAAAGGAGGTTTCCCTCTCGAAGAGGCTAAATCCTAAGGCGTTGATCTATCTTTTCTATCTTTTCTTGAGCTGGTTTCATAACATTTGGTATCAGAGCTTTGGATTCTAGGGTTTCGCTGCTCCAAACAGGTCATCGTGGCATTTTCGTTATAACTTTTTTCTCCGATGTTTCAGAAGTCGCAAAAAAAACCCATTTGAGAATAAATCTCGCTGAAACTTGGGTCCAAATTTCGGAGGTTTTCGCACTATATTTGCGGAGATATGATCTGAGGAACTTGGTCTTTTTGCAGAGTCCTGAATTACATTCCAAACAGGTGACCTGGGGAAAATCATCATAACTTTCTCTCTGAGCATCAGATTGAAATTGTGTAAGAAGGTACAAAAAGAGGATGGACTGTAGTTTCTTGTATATATTGTTTAGAGGAAAAGGTCAAAATAGGGACACGTGGCACTTCATACAAGTTCGCTCTTATGAAAAGGTCTATAATCAGGTCACTGTGGGAGATTTGGCATAACTCTTCATTGGAGAATCCAATTGGGGTCAGACTGGTGGCATTAGAAAGAAGACATAGAGGGTTACCATAGATCGCAATTTTAGAACTTAAAGATCCACAAGTACAGAGTTACAGCTGTTTCAAGATCGAGCTCCTAAAATCAAGAAAAAACAAGATGAGGAAGTTTGATGGCAAGGATCTAGTAAATTGGATACTTCATATGGAGCAATATTTTGATCTACATGGTGTACCATTGTTACAAAAGGTATGTATTGCATCTTCATATTTAGAACAGGATCAATTTTTATGGTATAAAAGGCTTTGTTCTCGTAAACGACTTGTTACGTGGTCAATTTTCACGAAGGAAATGATATCACATTATGAGGATACAAAGATCAACACCTTCTTTAGAGAAACACCACAACAATTAGAAAGAGTAAAAGGGCTTTTTGACATACTAGAAAGTTAAATTATGAAGCATACCCTTCACAACTATAAAGATGGAAGTGTTGTTTCTCCTAACCTTCCACAACCTACAAGGGTTACACCACAACAATTGGAAGAAAAAAGAGAAAAAGGTCTTTGTTACAATTGTGATAGCAAATGCACTAAAGGTCATAAGTGTGCTGAGAAGAAATTCTTTTACATAGAATATGAAGAGGAGGAAGAAAAGGATCAAGAACCATCAAAACAAGAGGATATACACCAGGACCCCACCCCAGAGAAAGAAGAAATGAATCATACCATATCTTGTAAAGCATTGGCAAGAATTACCACTCCTCAAACTCTCAAGATAGAAGGAGATATCAAGAAGAAAAAGGTGCAAGAAGTGAAATATCACATCGAGAAAGAAGAAATGAATCCAACCATATCTTGTAATTCATTGGTCGAAATTACCACTCCTCAAACTATCAAGATAGAAGGACATATTAAGAAGAAAAATGTTCAAGAAGTGAAAGATCACATCGAGCATCAAGAAATGAATCTGACCACATCTTGTAAAGGATTGGAAGAAATTACCACTCCTCAAACTCTAGAGATAGAAGGACATATCAAGAAGAAAAAGGTTCAAGCAGTGAAAGATCACATCGAGCATCAACAACAAGTTCTCCAACTTTTAAAGGATAATGCCACCTTCGTGCAAAATCAAATGAAACAACAGGTAGATCAACATCATAGTGAAAAACGTTTTGATGTAGGTGATTGGGTATTTTTACTGCTATGTCTCAAGCAAGCTATTTATGAGAAGGAAATGTTGGAAATACTACATGCACTTAAAAAATGGCAACCTTACCGAATGGGAAGACTCTTTAAGGATGAGGATGTGGAAGCACTGTTTTGTGCTATTTCTATTATCCAACTAGATTGGATAAACAAAGCAAGGGATGAATCCAAGAAGGATGAAGAAGTATGGCCACTTATTCAAAAGTTGCAAAAGATCCCAATTCAAACAATATTGCGAGAAATTGAAGAGGAAGGAAAAATCATATTGGAACCTGGAGCAGTCACAGAAACAAGAACTCGACAGCTACGAAATCAATCAATTTCAGAGTATCTCATCAAGTGGAAGAACATACCCGCTGAAGATTCCACATCGGAGGATAAGAAATTTATACAGAAGCATCAAGAACTACTCAAGCATTGAGGACAACACTTTTTGAAGGAGAGGGGCATGTTAGGCCCCTATACTACTAGTGTAACCCCTTATTATATTGATGTACCCATGTAGTGCCCATATTGT
>APFE031576977.1:0-19555 GCA_000404065.3 Pinus taeda
ACAAGCTAAACCCCCCAGCGGAGTCGCCAAATTGTTGGAGAGGTAAATCCCCTCTACGAATAGAGGCGATCCCTACTAGCCCAGAACGGGTCTAGCAACAATCAAACAATGCTATCACGCAAGTTCCTAATTGCAAATAAAAGTTAGGTGATGAAGACCTACTTGAGATCCAACGCTTTAGTTTGTAGAAGAGACGTCGCCCACGTTCCTTTGCCTTGGCCGGTCACGATCCTCCACTATCCACGTGAATGGACACCTGCACACCAAAGAACAAACACAAACACAAGCGTGAAATCTAATATATGCAATTATACATCAGTCAGGAAGGATATAATTCAACATCAACCATTACAAGTGCAACGAGAATGGAACCATAATGATAGTCATCTATTTATTAATATTCAACAAAGGAGAATACAACCAGCGTCCTGACGTCAAGTCCTCCTTTGGCTGGGTGCTTAGCTACACAAGTCTTGCAAAAGCTTGAAGGGGTGAAGGACAAGCTCTCTCTCTCTTTAGTGACAAAGTCTCCTTACTTAGGGAAAGCCTTATGGATACGAAGAAGGCTTCTTGCAACTCCAACCTTTTGATGTCTTCCTTTCAGCACAAGTATTGCCACAAGAGTCAAAGCTATCAGAACCAGAACTAGCTTGCTCAAGCCATGAGAACAAGCTTTTATAGAGGAAAAGGAAGAGATAAGGTCAATCCCCCACAACCATGGATTTGGCTTCATCACTTGGAAACTTCCATGGAATGGTGGCAAACAACTTTCCATCCAAGGAGATTCGAAGCCAAACCATCCTCACTCAATTTGGAATCAGTTTGGTGAATGAGGTGGACAGAACCTTCGGAGGTTTGAGTGGTTAAAAACTTTACCCAAAATGATTGGCACGATTGCGACTCTGGGACAGAGCGCCAATGGCGCGCCCTTTCTTTAGGATTTTCCCCATTGGCGCGGGCATAACACAGGGCACCAGCGCTAATGCAAAAAGGGCTATTTTTAGGGCAAATGAGCAGGAGATGTCTTAAGGGCATATGAAACTCATGTTTAGAGGCAAGTGAGGCAAGTTGTTTCAAGTCTTGTCACTTCTCACAAGTCCCGGAATGGGCCCTCCAAGATGCGGGAGAGGGGTAACAGGGACGGTGACAAACGGTGACAAATTACTATGTAACAGTTCTTGAAGTGCAATATTCTTCAACAGATGATCAAGTTGCAGACATCTTTACAAAGGCTCTCACAGAGGCAAAGTTTACTAAACTTCGATTTATGGTTGGAGTTCAGGAAGTTGTCACTAAGGGGGGATAGGCTCTAGTGCCTCCTTTCCTTTCTTATTGTGTCATATTTTTAATTTTCCTATCCTATCCCAAGTTGTTCTTAAGGGGGTGTTAGATATTCCGACACATAGGAATAGTTAAGCATAACTTGTCTAGATAGAGTTAGGTAAGTGTTTTTATTTACATGTACATTTGTATTACAATCCGACGATCACGATATTGTAGTGATTCGGACGGTTCATTTCTTCGGATTACCGACACTTGATCCATGGCTTAACACCCGATTGTCCATGAATTCTATTAAAGCACATGGAGGGTCATTTGTAGGTTTAACGTTACGAGAGAAGATTATGTTAATTTTTCATTTTTTTATTAATAAATTGCCTGAAGTTGGCCGCATTGGCTCAGGCCGGGACTGTTTCCCTCTTTGAGGGTTTTAACCACGTTAAAATACTGTGTATTGATCTGTGATCTGTTTGTGAGTGGTGTCCTTTGGTGTTCTATCTGAGGAACTTACCCTGTAAATTCCTACATAGCTTCCAAGTTGGTGATCAAGTCTGGCTGTACATCAGCAAAGATAGAATGCAAGGTGAAGGAAAGAAGCTGAAACCAATAAAGTATGGGCCTTTCAAGATACTTGAGAAAATTGGTGAAAACACTTTTCGCCTTGATTTGCTAGCTTACATGCACATCTATTCATTAGTTAATGCAAAAAACTTGAGACTGTTTGAACCTTCATTGATTGAATACCCCGAAGAGCAAAGTCAGTTGCCTTCTATTGATGATCTATTGCCTGAATATCTCAATGAGTTGCAGGAAGATACAATTCTGGACAAAAAGGCGAGAACTAGGGGATGTTGAAGACCTCAGAATCAGACTCAAAGGTTCAAAACCAAGCAGTGCTCAATGGATAGAAATTGGACAAGTGAGGACGTTGTATCCTCACTTGATCGATGCTTAAAAACCAACTTTTGGTGGTCCAAAAGCTTTTTCAGTGGGAAGGCATGATCCAAAATGGATCCAAAACACCCTCTAAGTCTTCAAAATAAAAAAACTATCGCATAAGGATGAACCTTTAAAAATAGCGGAAAATACTATCGAGAGCGAAAAACATGAAGAAACAGTGGAAAACAGACCTAGCGGAGGTCAAAGGAATGACGCACATGAGCTGTTGGATCTAGCCGATCAACGGTCCAGATTTGATTGGCATATCGCAATCGGCGGTGGCAGACGGAGGCTACCAAATAAATGTTGCAACAACGATCAGCGCGAGTTAATGAGGACCGTCGATCAAGCGCGCAGATCGACGGCCCAGGTTAACTCGCAATATCACGTCTGCGAAACACAAGGGATCACTTATCAACGGCTCGGGGACTATGCGATATGCGATTACGATATAATCGCATCGCAATATCGCATTGGAGTAATACAAAGGAGCAGGGCCGATAACAAATACAACTGCGATAGCCGGACTCGATAAGATTATGGATGATATTTGATATATTTTGACATCCAGAAACATAGTTTTTCTATGTATTTTGCATTCTCGTTAAATAAACGAAATGCGCCCGATGCGATATATATCTCAACCCGATGGAACTTATATATGCGAATATATAACATTTCAAGTCCAATATGAGCCATTTTGTCGAGATTTTCTTTGTATTTGGGATCTTTAACAATAAACCCAAATACAAAGGAACCCGCACCTATGCGACTTGCAATAGCGATTTAATGGCGGACTCGATGGAATATATGGCGGAATTAATGATTTTTTAAGTCCGATAAACGGTAGATTGGCGGATTTTCCTATGTTTAAGAGTATTTGTCTGTGTAAACAGAGAACGACCATTTTTGGGATCTCAAAGGCGCGATGGTTCCTTCCATTACAGAACAGGTGGCCACCGTCCCTGAAGGCGTTTAGCAATGATTGCTAATGCTCAGAGGGGGATTTGAGTGAGCAGAGGCCGGGAGCTAGAGAGCCCAGAAGAGGAAACGAACAGACAATGCCGATTGGCTTAAAAGCCACATAAGACAGAAGACAGAGACAAGCAGTGCTGAGACAGAGAGAAGAAAGACACAGAGAGTGAGAGAAAGAGTCTGTGTACTCAGAGAGGCTTGAGAGATTCAAGCAAAACTCCTGTTGTTTTGTATCTGTTGTGTTGAGACTCATTTGAGCTCACATTTTGTAAATCTGCTTATATTTCCAGTTTACATTATTATATGCTGTTCCACTATTATTTTATCACTTCTGGGTTATTATATCATTTGCACATATTTGGTTGGAGTTTTTGCTGGGGTTTGAGGAATATTTTGAGTTAGGAATATTACAGTGGTATCAGAGCATAGATCTAGCTCAACCTGTGGAGCTAGCAATCTATGACACCAGGGGAAAAACCCTATATTTGTTACAGAGGTCAAAGATAGAGAGCACTGGGCGTAGGTTGGATAACACTTACGGAGAGGGACACTGTGTTCCAGTGGTGGACGCAGAACAGGAGGAGCCTATGGTGGACTCAGACCAGGAGGATCTGATGGCAAAAGATGACGGGAAGAGATTTGCGGATATGCTCCTCAAATCAGTGCAGGATCTGTCGAGACAGATCGAGGTGATGGGGCAGAGATTCACAACAATAGAGGCCAGACATCGTGAGAGCCCATGATTTTTTCAGATTGGTGAGGGATCAGGTGTATCCCATCACTTGCCAGAGCAGCGTGATACTGCACATCAGGTGGCTTCACACGCCCCTACACGCTCTACCATGCTCACTTTCTTAGGAGCAGACACAGGGGTCGTAGCCCAGCAGGAGGCAGAGCCCAGACATATGGGCGATTATTTTGTAGAGTACCAGGCTTATGGGCAGGAGTTCAGGGAAGCCCTCTCATTCAAAGATTTTGTTCAGCTCCAGCGGGATAGCAGACCCCAGAATCATCACAGAGGGTACCAGAATTACCATGATGGCGACACCCACCGTGCAGCGAGTAGATTACACTTGCCTACAATTGATGGCTCATCAAACAGTTCCGCAAAGTCTTGGGTGGAGAAGCTGGACATTTATTTCCAACTTAACTAGATGTCGGAGGTAGAGGCCATCAAGGTGGCAACTTTGCATTTGAATGGTGAGGCCCAGGATTGGTGGTTTCATGGGATGGTTACACTGGGGCACTCCACAGTGATGACATATGTCGAGTTTACCAGGAGACTGATGGAGCGATTTGATCGGAGGGATCCAGAGCAGCATTTTGTTGAGCTGATAAGGCTCAAAAAGATAGGGAGCCCAAAGACCTACATTGCAGATTTCTTGAGGGTCTCCGTGATGGTGCCAGACCTCTCCACGACACGGAGGGTCTATATGTATGTTGAGGGGTTAGCAGAGCCACTTCAGGGTCTTGTCCGATCCACTAGACCAACTACGCTCCAGGACACTATTAGCAAGACTCAGGACTTACAGGATGTTTTACCCAGGACCTGGACACCTTACCCCCAAAGACAACCTTTTCAGTCTAAGGGGAAGGACGTGAGGATTCCACCTCCAAAGGGGAATCCAGGATGAGTACAGATTGAGGATGATGTCAAGAGGGAGATGAAGAAGAAGCAGTTGTGCTTCACATGTCAAGAGCTGTGGGCACCAAGACATAGATGTGCTGCTGGTAAAGCACATTTTATTGAGGTCTTCTTCGAGAGCAGTGGAGAAGAGGATGACGCGGAGGATGTGGAGGCAGGAGATAGCCATGCCATACAGGGACCTTTGCCACCTCCACCAACAGCAACGAGTGTTGCATCTTTTGCACCCACCGGAGGGGCCCTTGCAGTGTTGCGGGGAGTTCCCAAGTATGGGACGCTACGCGTACGAGGGACAGTAAGTGGCCAGCGCGTATCAGTTTTGATTGATAATGGGGCAACCCACAACTTCATCGATGCCCAGATGGTTGAGCAGAGAGGTATACAGACAGAGAGCTTCGATGGGTTTTTAAGTCTTGGTCCCAAGAGATTAGACCATGACGTGTGCTCATTATGTTCCAGAGCTTTCAGTGACGATGGGCACCTACACATTGACTGACCACTTTTTCGTGGTCAATATTCCGGACACCAACATGATACTGGGTGTTCAGTGGCTTATCACTCTAGGGAAGGCCACGACAGATTGGAAGACCCTGGAGATGGAGTGAGATGATGAGAAGATAGAGAGGCATGAGAAGATATGAAGACAACACAGATATCCGCCTCAGACTATCTCGGCTCATTGGATGGAGGTAGTCTTCGAAAAAGGAGACATAGAGTGGGCAGTGGAGCTACATGCATCAGAGGCAGGAACTACAAGGCAGACAGTACACCCAGAGATATAGTCTATCCTTTATTGGTATGCCATAGTGTTTGGGGAGATTCCCAGGACAGCCACCAGATCGGGGGTTTGAGTACACCATCGAGCTTGAGCAGGGCATACAGGCTGTGATTACCACCCCCTATAGGAACCCCAAGGCTTATCAGGATGAGATTGAGCGGGTTATCCAGGAGTTGCTTGCATTGCCAGATTTTAAGCAGCCATTTGTCTTGGAGTGTGATGCGTCAGGAGAGGGGATCGACGCAATATTGATGCAGGGAGGTCACCCTATAACATTTGAGAGCCGGAAGCTCCTTCCGCACGAGAGGTTGTATTCCATATATGGCAAGGAGATGCTGGCCATCATGCATGAATTGGCTAAGTACCGACAATATTTAGTAGGCATCAGGTTCAGGGTGAGGACTGATCACAACAGCCTCAAGTTCTTTTTGGAGCAGAAGCAGCTACAGGAGAGGCAGCAGAAGTGGATCAGTAAGATCCAAGCATATGACTTTGACATTGAGTATGTCAAAGGTAAGAACAACATGGTAGCAGATCCTTTCACGTAGACCAGCCACGTTGTCTCCTTATGAGCTTGGATACAGATTGGAGGGCTCGACTCTTAGTAGAGTACTCCAAGGACAGATTTACATGTGAGGTTCTGGATGGGCAAGGTGGCAGATGACAGGTACAGGTGGTGATGAGATCATCTACTACATTGGATCGGGTCTTCTTGACTGAGGGGTCTCAACTCAAGAAGAAGATTACTCCAGGCATCACATGATTCCCCATTGGCAGGACATCAGGGTTTTACCAAAACCTACAGGGCCATTAGGGAGAGGTTCTCATGGAAGGGCCTCAAGGAGGATGTACTCCAACACATCTGGGAGTGCGATGTTTGCTAAAGGAACAAGGGAGAGGTGAGCCATCCCGCAGGATTATTGCAGCCTCTTCCCATTTCGGAGGGGAAATGGGAGAGTATTTCGATGGATTTCATCACAGGGTTGCCCATGGTACAAGTCAAGGATTGTATCTTTGTTGTCATTGATCGACTGACGAAGTACACACATTTCTTTGCCATATCCGCACACTATACAGTAGCATAGGTGGCTGAGCTGTTCTTCAGGGAGATCTTCAGGCTACATGGTTTTCCTAAGACCATTGTTAGTGACAGGGACAGTCGTTTCATGGGCGGGTTTTGGCAGGAGTTTTTCTGATTGGTGGGAACAGAGTTGACACCGAGTACCAACTATCACCCACAGACGGACGGACAAACGGAGATAGTTAACAAGTGGCTGGAGGGTTACTTGCGTAACTATGTCAGTGGGCAACAGCGAGCATGGCTGAAGTGGCTGCATCTGAGGGAGTACTGCTACAATACTTCGCATCACATGTCCATTGGTATGTCACCATTCTATGCCTTATATGGGTATCATCCTTTATCTTTTGTCAACGTGATGTTTGGTGATAGTAGGGCTTCTAGAGCCAAGATTTGGATCCGAGAGAGTCAGGATATCCTCCGAGCTCTCAAGGATAGCATGGCTACAATGCAGAACCAGCAGAAGTTGTATGCCGACAAGGGTCGGGTGGAGAGGCAGTGCGAGGTAGGGGACATGGTATACCTACGATTATAGCCATACTGACAGTCATCGCTGAAGCAAAAGGGGGCTGAGAAGCTCAAGCCCCGCTTTTATGGGCCATACAGGGTGATACGCAGGATTGGACGGGTTGCATATGAGTTGGAGCTGCACCAAGGCAGCAAGATTCATAAAAATTTTCATGTATCATGCCTGAAGAAGGCATTGGGGCAACAGGTGACCGTGACGGATGAGCTACCACCCATAGATGATGAGGGGCATTTGGTATTGCAGCCGAAGGCTATCATTGACTCTAGAGAGAGACGGTTGCGGAGCAGGACGGTCCGGGAATTCTTGGTGAGGTGGAAGAATTTACCGGATGAGGATGCCACTTGGGAGAGTGAGGATATCTTACAGCATCCATCACTTCAGTTGCTTGAGGACAAGCAACATTTTGCCGGGGGAGCCTGTAATATTCCTAATTAGCTATGGCTAATTGGAATATTCGATTTTGTTCGATTTTTGCCTTCTATAGTTATTTGTAAATAAAAAGTGAGGAAGGGGAACATAACTCACTTTAGAATAAAAAGTCACTTCCTAGGTAGCACAACATTGTGACTTAAGGGGGAACCAAGGGGGCCAAAGGGGGACGTAGAAATGGGGCCCACTCAGACACATGGAAGGACTACGCAGGAGGGAAGGAACACATGGCAAGAAGGGGATCACGCAGGAGAAAGTGAGCCTAGGGATTGTGAGAGGCAGAGGCTATAAAATAGAGAGGAACCCCCTCATTTAGGAGCATTCTGGTTATGAGCATTTGTGATAGTCATTTCGACTTAGAGCACGTTGGTTGTTTAGCTAGTCTGCAGCACTGTTTAGTGCATTGAGTGTCTCCATTCGGAGATCTCACCCTTAGCCCCAAGGGACTTCGAGTGCCTGCTCGAGAAAGGTATTTCCATTGGCATTCCAGCAGTAGTTTCATCAGCATTTCAGTAGCAATTTCATCAACATCTTTGAGGAACTATGCAGAACCCCAAGGGGGTGATTTTTGGGGGTCAGCCATTTCAGAAAAGCTTTCTGGATTTTTCTGGGTTTCTTGAGTAGAGTCCGATTTAAGAGTTTCAGCATTTTTTGAGGAGGGGAGCAGCCCCAAATCCTCATTCGATTTCCAGCAGCAGCAGTAGCACGACAATTTCCTAACCGCTGGGACACAGATCAGTGTGAGGCCATTCCCGGAAAGCTTTCTGGGTTTTTCTGGGTTTCTTGAGTAGAGCCAAAATCCAGAGTTTCAACTTTTTCTGAGGAGGGGAGCAGCCCCAAATCATCATTTGTTTTCTAGCAGCAGCAGCATCCACGCAGAGAGGCCATTCTTGTCATTCTGAGAGTATTTCTTCACTTTCCTTGTGCAAGTCGAGGTGCCATCTATCTAATCTCCTCTTGTACTCATTTATTGCTCAGTATAATAAAATGGCTTAGCATTTCTCGCTGCATTTCTTGTGTATCTTCTTATATTTCCGGTTTACATTATTATATGCTATTCCACTATTATTTTATCACTTTTGGGTTATTATATCATTTGCACATATTTGGTTGGAGTTTTTTATGGGGTTTGAGAAATATCCCGGGTTAGGAATATTACATCAGAATTGTAATATTTTTTTTGTATGAAGGTTCGACTTTATATTACTATGCAAAAAAAAATACATCGTGTTTTCTTGATGTTATGGGCTAATCTGTTGGGAAATCGGCCCAATAACACATGTTGAGCTCCTTTAGATTATGCATGTTTTCTTTAACTAGTCCATGTGGCAAAGAGAATTGATAGTTGAGGCAAGAGCTACAAAATTGTTGATTACAATATGGACGACTTCCCTTTGATCGGCCAATCGGATTTTGACAAAATTGAGAAAGCATCTCCATAAATTTGCAACTACATAACATAATTCTTAATGAGACTCTGGATTAACCATATGCCGAGAGTCTGAGGGGAGTTGGTGTTAGGCCAAGAGGATAACTCATGAATAACTTGTTTCCTTTGCATTAAGATAGAATATGAATATATACAAGGAGAGGGAAACTATTGAGTTTCATCTCCCAATGTCTCTTCATCTTCCAATTTCTCTTATTTTTCAATTTACAATATTTACATAAGATTCCTAATCCCAAAGATTAGGTGTTCAACATTCCCCCCCTTAATCTGATGGGATGTTGGTGAGCCCAAGCATCATTTTGAATCTTTCAAACTTTTCCCTTCCGAGTGCTTTGGTGAATATGTCTATAATCTGCTCATTTGTGGAACAATGTCGTAGGTGGATTGTTTTGGCCTCAGCATGATGCTGAATCAGATGATATTTTGTATTGATATGCTTTGTTCGATCATGGAACTTTTGGTTCTTGGCCAACTTTATTGTAGAAGTGTTGTCAATCAAAATAGGAGTTGAATGCACTTGTTTCTCCTGCAAATCTTCCAGAATTTTCCCGATCCATACAATTTCCTTCATTGCTTCAGTTGTTGTCACATATTCTGCCTCAGTTGTGGAATCTGCTGGAACTGATTGTTTGCGTGACCTCCAGGAGACAACTCCTGATCAAAGACTCATAACATAACCTGAAGTAGATACTCCAATTTCTTTATCTCCATCGAAATCTAAATCAGAGTATCCAATCAAGATGAAGTCATCCACCTGTGTATACTTGAGTCCAATGTCTTGAGTTCCCTTCAAGTACTTTAGAACTCTTTTTTGCAGCAGACCAATGACCCTCACAAGGCTTTTGCATAAACCTGGAGAGGATTCCAACAACAAATGAAATGTCTGGTCTGGTAGTAGTTAGGTAGTTGAGACTTCCTACGAGTTGTCTATACTTTGTTGCATCCTATAAATCATTTTCCTTCAGTGGATGTGAGATTTAAGTTTTGTTCCATTGGAGTAGTCAAAGGGTTGCACTCAACGATGTCAAACTCGTTCAACATATCTCCAATGTACTTCTTCTGAGAGAGGAATATAAATTTCGGATGTTGAGTTACTTCAATACCAAGATAGTAGCGAACATAGCCCAAATCTGTCATTTCAAAACCTTTCCTCAGTTCTTTCTTTATGGATGCAATGTAGCTCTCATTGTTCCCTATCATCAAAAGATCATCTACATACACCACAAGCTATACAACTATTTTTCCAACTTTCTTGACAAACAAAGTTGCATCATCAAGATCATAATGTTTGAAATTGAGTTTCAGAAGATGCTTAGTCAATTTCTCGTACCATGTTCACGGTGCTTTCTTGAGCCCATACAAGGATTTTACAATCTTGCATACTTTGTGTTCTTGAGCCTTCACAACAAATCCTTCTGGTTGGACATAAACACATTATTTTTAGATCTTCATTTGAGAAAGCAATTTTTACATCCATTTGATGGACTTTCCAATTGTTATAAGTTGCCAAGGAAAAGAGTGCCTAGATGGTAGCCCATTTTGGTGTGGGGGGAAAAAGTATCCTCATAGTCAACCCCTTCCTTCTGTACAAAACCTTTTGCCACAAGCCCGACTTCATGTTTTTCAAGTGAGCCATCTGTTTTATACTTGTTCTTGAAGACCCGCTTGTAATCTATTGGTTTGGTTCCCAATGGAGGATCAACCAGCTTCCAGGCATCCTTTTTTTATCAAAGCATCATATTCTTTCGGGATCACTTCTTTCCATTCATCGTGATAAGTGACTTCCTTGAAGGAATTTGTTTCGAAATCTGTAGACAAATTCAATTCAACATCATAAGAAACATCCATATCAACAGGTGAATCAAAATCATCTACATCACCTCCATTCTACTTGGTTGAGCTTCTTGTTCTTGTCTTTCCAACCTCATCAAGATGAACACTTTCAAGTTCCGTTGTTAACCATTTTGGAGGACCTTTCTGAGATGGGGTTGAATTTAGTCAATCACATCACTCAAAGTGTCATCAATGGCTAGAGCTTCATACGAGGGAGAGAGTGCTTCAGAAGAAGATTCCATAGATTGATCTAATTTAGGAATCCCCACTTCAAGATGTGGAATCTCATTATCAAACTTTTGAAAAGACTTTGCATGTCTGAATCTATCCAAGCGATCACGTTGTCACTATCAACATTGCCAATTTCGGAAGATTCAAGAAACATCATATCTCTATATATTATAAACTTCTTATTCACTTCATCACAGAGACGATATGCTTTGGAGGCATTTGAGTGCTTAAAGAAGATACATTTGTGAATCCTTGCACCGAGCTTGTTTCTTTGTTCCTTAGCTATCCAAGCATAACAGGTGGAACCATAGACCCTGAGATGCCTCACCGAAGGAATGTGGCCATACCACATTTCATAGGGAGTCTTATTTTTTATAGCATTAGATGGACACCTATTTTTTATATACAAATCTCATAGAACTACATCAACCCAAAACATCAGTTTAACATTATTGAAAAACATCATGGAACATACCATATTTAAGATTGTTTTGTTCATTCTTTCAGCTACTCCATTCTGTTGGGGATTATAAGGCGTGATTTTTTTATGTTTGATCCCATGTTGGTGAAGATAGTTTTCAAATTCATTTAATGTATTATGTTTTCCATTATCAGTATGAATAGATCCAATATGAGATTGTGCATCATTTTCAATCCATGCATGAAAGTTCTTGAATGTTTCAAAAGATTCATATTTGTTCTTCAAAAAATAAACCCAACACAGTCTGGTGTAGTCATCAATAAATGTCATCATATATTTGTTACCATTTACAAAAGGAACAAACATTGGGCCATGTAAATTAGAATGAATGAGTTCAAGTTTTCTATGTGCTCTAGAATGACAATCATGAAAATATTGTCTATTTTGCTTTCCTAAGATACAAGCATCACATTGCTTAAGTTTCCTAGGAATAGTAAGCAAACTAGTAACACCATTTTTCTTCAACAAACGAACAATGTCATAGTTCAAGTGTCCAAATCTAGCGCACCATAAAATACTTGATGGAAATGTACCTTCATCATAATGGGAATTGTAACAAAAGTTTTGTGCACAAGCAGAGCTTCGTTGCAACTTCAAAGGTCTTTCTTCTTCTATCCTAGTCATGGCAAGTGATTGATCTGATGCTTTTCTGACCTCAACTTTTCCATCAAATATGTGAGTGGAGTGCCCTTGCTAGCGGATGTGGACCAAAGACAACAAGTTTCTTCTCGACTCTGGTAGGTATAGAACATCATATAGAAAAAAGTCTGGAAGACCAGGCAGTTTGAGCTTGACGGTGCTAAGCCCTGATGGCTTGAGTTTTGATTTGTTTGCAAAGTATACTGCTCCATCAACATTATCAGTGAATTCTTCAAAGAAATATCTTCTGAAATTCATGTGGAAAGTTGCTCCTGAATCAAGCAACCAAACATCTTTCCATGAAGCAAGTGAAGCATTGAATAAGTCTTCAGTTACTCCAATGTTGCAATGTGCCACAACATAATGAGCACACTCATGTGCTTTTCCTTTCCCTTGTCAGGCGTTTTACCTTTTCCTTCATTTATTTCCTGCTCAATTCTATCCAAAGGTAGCTTACATGTGGAAGCATCATTTCCATCTCTATTGCATCAAATGCAATGAATATTAGACATTTCTCCTTGGAAATGCCTGCCCCCCTGCCCCTAAAATTATTTCTTCCTCTTCCTCCTCAGCCACCTATTCCTCTAGAAGATTATTGTGTATGATTATTCTCTTTCTGTGTAAAGAACACAACTTCTTCAGAAGACTGAGGAGATGTCTTCTTCCCAAAATCATTCTCTCTTTCAACAAACTTATTTTCAAGGGAGTCAAAAGTAATCTCCTTAAGTTTCCACTTGCTTGCAATGACTCAAGATAATGTGAATAGGGGAGATATAGTGCCTTGACATAAGCTATGATAGGAATATCTATTTCAACACCAATGGATTTTATGTTATGCATAATGGATATTACTTCTAATTCTAAGGCAAGAGGGTCATCATTTTTCAACTCAAAATTGAACAACTTTATCATCAATTGAACAACTTCAAGTTTAGAGTGTGAGTCATACAATTCATCCTACTTCTTTAAGGGTTCAAAGGCATTTGAGAATGGCGAAATATGGCAACTCACCTCTTCAATTATGAATGCTGCAATCAAGGCATAGGCCTTGTTGTTCTTGTTTTCCCAGATGACAAGTTCCTTGTCTAAAGTAGGATATTCAAGTTTCTTACCTCATCCAAGGCACACCTCAACGATTTAGTAATCATATTGCAACAGAGCGTAGATACTTCATGCAACCGATTATGCCAGTGTTTAAGCTCTTCATCCAATTTATCTGAGGTGCAATAGCTTTCCCTGTCCCACACAATTCGTCCATCGACTGTGGGATTGATCCAATCTTCATCTCACATTGTTATCTTGTATATTTGATCCAGATCATCGTCACTTTCTACATAGTCACGAATAGGTTCAGTATAACGCGCTCCTTCTGCAGGATCTAGTTGCACTACAACCCTGAGTGACTTCTTCTCAAACATTATCTTCCACTTTTTCAAGTTGATTACCCTGTTCATATCAATATACCAGTCAATTCCTAGTAATGCGGTGTAAGGGTTACTATCAGCCATGATTTCAATGACCTCAAAGTCACCCAACACACTCGCACCCTCAATGTCCACCGTTACACCATATAAGCATCCCATCAGAATAATCTTTTGTTGATTTTCCATGTGCAACTGAATAGGAGACCACTGCGGTGTAGGTCTCCCCATCCTTTCCCATGTCTACTTAGGCAGGACATTCACATCAGACCCTAGATCCAAGGTTACCTGGTCCATCTCATATTCACCTATCTGCGCAATTAGCCTCATCTCGCACCCTGTTTATGTCTTATACTTACCAATCTTTCTTATTGTGCATTGTTCAGCGGGAGTCTTTTATTTACTTGCGCACTTGTCGATTAACTCTTGCAACCCTTTGTTACTCAGTATTTTTTCACACCTCTTGCACTTCCCCATGACATACCCTAAAGTGCCTAAAACATGACCATCATGCAGTGTACTTATTCAGATATGCAGCTCATATCCTCCCTAGAACATTGATTGGAAAATGCCTTGAGCTTTCCCTTGAAGAAATAGCTCTAAAACCATAATTTTGAGACTCATCGCTCTTATGGAGTTAAATACCGCGAGGGTCACCTGTTGCATCACGCTTGACCCGTAATGGCATCGCTATGTTCACTTGTATACCCGTGATGATCCCCAAAAAGGCAATTTTATCAAAGAGGATGAGAAGCTTCGTGATCTAGAAGTTTCCAAGGCGATAAGTTGGAGGTTGTTCGGTGTGGATGAGGTCGAATTCTTCCAAATTGGGCTCTTGGTCTTATCCCTATGAGCTACCTCCTTGAGACGAGGACCTACTCCTATCTTTGGAGAGATCCTAACTCCCTTTCCCTGCCTATATATTCATCTTTTTCCATTCACAAATGGTTGGTCTATGCCTATTTGCACCCTTACGCTAAGATTATGCCTATATGCTACGCATTTGGCTTGGAAAAGGAGTGCTTGGAGAGCTTATCTTGGACTTGGATATTCATTTCAAGGAGAGCCTATCAACATCAAGGCTTGGTTGTATGCTTCCCCTTATTTTCTATTAATATACAACTACTGGTTCATTTTCCATTGATGTGTATGCTCATGTATCATATATCTTAACATTCCTTGATCAGTTAAGTAGGTTGCCTTTGAATACGATGTTTCTATTTGCATGCCTTTTTGTGTCTTTATCTCTTGTGCAGGTGCATAAACGCTGTGAGCAGTAAGAACGAGCCCGCGATGCAAGTGATTCGAGATCTTCAACAAGGGACGACTTGATATCATCAAAACGAGGTAGGTCATCCTCTTCGTCTCTCTTTTCAATTGTAACCTAGGAAAGTGTATGGTAGATTCTCAGTTAGGTTGCTATACCCACTCATTGGGCTAGAGGGATCGTCTCTGTCCGCAGAGAGGATTTACCTAGACAACACCCTTCTACTGCTTTTTGATCGTGTAGTAACTTCATACAAGTCTTCAAAAAAGTAGCTAGTATAGAAGGATCTACCTCTTGCGTTGCACTAGTCTTTGGCGTTTTCTCCTGACTTCCTGAGGTAGAGGCCTCAGTGAAGTTCTTCTTGGCTTCCATGAAGATTTCTTTAGCGCGATTAAGATCAAAATCTACTTCCTTCTCAACAACCTTGCACACCTATCTGTCTTCCTCATGCTGCTTACCTTTAGCTGCATAAGTCGTCATACCACTTCTCAGCACGATATTTATGCTATGATCTTCTTCGTGGGGCTTAGCCCTCATCATCTTAATGTTCTACATAGGCTATTGGGGCTGCGCCTTCTTTTCTTGCATTTTCACCATAAGGAATGGGAATTCCTCTGTGACATGGTCAAACTGTCGACAATAATGACACGAGGGATGCGTGGGGTTTGTACAATCTCATGCAAAGTTCCCCACTTCACCACAGTTATAGTAGATTACCTGCCCACTCCCCCGACCTGGTCCACTGCCTCTTCCTCGTCCTAAACCTTGGAATCCTCAGTGCACTGCTCTGTGCCTTGACCAAGAGGCCAATTTTCTGTCTGCATACAGTAGGTAGGAGTTCTATGCATCATCAGCTCATAACTTCTACAATGGTGTTCATAATGTCCCACAGACTTACATAAATTGCAAAACAACTGTTGAGCGGTCTCTACAAAATTTTGTAGTAAATGGCAGTTATCAATAGTGTGTTGCCCTGTAACTGGACAGATACCGCACCTAAGTGCAGCTCCCATACCTGGCCCAACATTATTCTCTGGTTTTAGGGGAACATGCCCTCCCCCAATAATGTAGTTCTTATAGACTGGGCAATGGTCCTTACCATGCCCATGGCTCTTACACTTCAAACACCAGACCTCAGCGCACACCTCCGACTGATCTTCCTTTCCTTTCTTCAGGCTCTTCAACTCCAAGTGTAGGCTTTCCAGCTGTGAGTGAATCTGTTTCACTCCAAGGTTCTTATCCTATATAGGTGAGGCATCCAGCCTCATCGCGATCTCTAAGGCTTCTGCTTGTGTTGTTATCTTCTACTATGACAAAGGTACTCTTAAATGTGGCAAAAGCGATACTATATACTAGTCGCAATGCTGGGAATCTGTGATTATCATATTGGCCTACTTGATTAGGCATTTCAAACTTTGATCAAAGTCCCAAGGTGTCTCATTTATCTTCTGTCGGAATTCCTTAAACTCAATTACTGATTGCGCCTCTAACTTAGGCTTATTGAAATCCTTGATCAAAACTTGTTGGGTCTCTGCCAACATCGTGTTGGGGAAATCAACACAATACTTGATGTACCATGTCAATGAGCGATCCTGTAAGGCTGTAACCAACTGTTCTTTCTTGATGTTATCATCTGTAATCTACTGTGCTATCCATACATCTCATGTGACAAACCAAAACTATTTAGCATATTCACTCCCTATTCCTTTAAAAATGGGCATCTTCATTGCATTCACCATGTTGAATGTTGGAAATGGAGGTGGAGGAGGTGAAGGTTGTAGGAATTTACAAGGTAAGTTCCTCAAACAGAACACCAAAGGACACCACTCACAAACAGATCACAGATCAATACACCAATATTGTTGACGTGGTTAAAACCCTCAGAGAGGGAAACAGTCCATGGCCTGAGCCAACGCGGCCACTTCAGGGAATTTATTAATAAAAGAATGAAAATTTACATAAGCTTCTCTCATGAACGGTTAACCTATAAATGCCTCTCCATGCTCCTTAAATAGAGATCATGGACCAATCGGGTGTTAAGCCACGGATCAAGTGTTGGTAATACCGAGGAGAGAATGAACCATCATATCACTTCATGTCTAGAACATATCATGACTGTCGGATTGTAAGTTACAAAAGTACATAGTAAAGAAACACACTTTACCTAACTCAACACTAGACCAAGTTATACTTAACTATTTCCTATGCGTCAGAATATCCTAACATCCCCCCTTAAGAACAACTTGGGATAGGATTGAAGGATTTACAAATATGACACAATAGGAGAAGGAAGGAGGCACTAGAGCCTATCCCCCCTTAGTGACAACTTCCTGAACTCCAACCATAAATCGAAGTTTAGTAAACTTCGCCTCTTTGAGAGCCTTTGTAAAGATGTACGCAACTTGATCATCTGTTGAACAATATTGCACTTTAAGAACATGGTCATGAATGAGATTTCTGATGAAGTGCATGTGCAGTTCAATGTGTTTGTTGTGCTGATGTTGGACTGGATCTTTGCATAGTTGAATGGCACTTTGATTATCACACCAAAGTCTAGTCATATGCTGCTGCCAAAATTGAAACTCTGACAGGTTCTGACGAAGCCACAGGGCCTCCTTACTAGCTTCTACTGCACCACGATATTCTTCTTTTTCTAAGGAAAGAGAAATGGCACTTTGTTTCTTGCAAGCCCATGTAATAGGTCCTGAACCAAGAGTGAACACATAACCTGCAGTAGACTTCCGATCATCAAAGTTACCAGCCCAATCGGAATCAGTGAAACCAACCAATAGAGGAGATGCTTCTGCACTATAATGAATCCCAAACTGAACTATTCCTTGAACATAACGAAGTATTCTTTTAGTTTCTTTCCAATGACTTTCATGTGGGTTTTGCATAAACCGAGCAATAAGACCAACAACAAAGGAAAAGTCAGGATGAGTATGGGTCAGATACAAAAGTTTCCTACAAGTTGACAGTATAAGGTAGCATCAACTTCAGGCGAAGTACAAGTGACTGAAAGTCTGGCTCTAGACTGAAAGGGAGAAGGGGCTGGCTTACAGTCTTCCATGTGAAAATGGCGTAGAAGATCACAGGCATACTTGAACTCGGAAAGGGAAATACCTTCCTTGGATTGCAAGACTTGAAGACCAAGAAAATAATGCAGGTGTCCTAAGTCTGTCATTTCAAACTTCTTTTTAAGGCCAGACTTCACATGGTTTATAGGGTTGGGATCACTACCAACATAAAGAACAAGAATGATAAGAGACTTGCCCACTTTCTTGGTGTAGACAGTATCGTCAGAATGACACCTAGAAAAGCTAGTTTCTAAAAGAAAGATATCCATTTTGGCATACCAAGCTCGAGGGGCTTTCTTGAGACCATAAAGGGATTTCTTAAGCCGACATATAAGGCTGGACTCTGTTTGTATAAAGCCAGTAGGTTGTTCCATATATATTTCTTCATGCAAGTCTCCATGCAAGAAGGCAGATTTAACATCCATCTGATGGACTTCCCATGAGGCAGCAAGGGAAATAACAAGGTGGATAGAGTTCATTTTGGCAATAGGGGAGAAGGTTTTAGTATAGTCAATGCCTTCAACTTGTGAAAAACCCTTAGCAAGAAGACAAGCTTTATGTTTATCAACTTTTCCATCTGGGCCATACTTGGTTCTGTAAACCCATTTGCATCTAACAAGTTTTCGTCCCTTTGGAAGAGGAACAAGATCCCATGTAGCATTTGCCAATAATGAACGATATTCTTCATTCATAGCTACGTCCCAATCTAGATGGCATGAAGCTTCTGCAAAGGTGTCACGATCATAATTCGCTGAAGCTTGAGCCAGTAAAGAAGAGGCTCTATCGAACTAAGAACGTGTGCGATGTTGATCTGTAGGATCACCGGCAAGAGCACTTGCTGTGTCCTGAGTAGCACGAACCTATTTTGGAAGCTGAGGAGTTGAAGGAGGATCCTGAGAAGGTGGGGGAGGATTTTCATCCTCATTGTCATCATCTGAAGAAGAAATAGTTTCAGAAGTAAAAGGGATAGGGAGAGGTGGCACATCCGCCTAACTAGTCTCATAGGTCGATATATTTTCAACAAACTTTACATCTCTTCTAATGATAACATTTTTGGACTTAAGTGGAATAAGTTTGTATCCTTTGACATCTTGAGAATATCCAACAAAAATACATTTTTCACTCTTAGGTTCTAAAGATTTATGTTTCTCATTTGGAATATGGGCCCATGCTTCACTTCCAAAAACACGAAAGTGACTTACATCTGGTTTAATAGAGCTCCATGCTTCTTCTGGAGTGATGTTCTTTAAAGATTTAGTAGGAGTGTGATTTAGTATGTAATTTGCACAGTTAATTGTTTCTGCCCAATAGTTAAGACTAAGTTCTTTAGATTGAAGCATACAATTAGCCATTTCCTTTAAGGTGCGATTCTTCCTTTCAGCTACACCATTTTTGTTGTGGAGTATATGGAACAGTATGTTGCATTTGGATTCCATGCTCAGTGCAAAGGTTGATGAAGTCGTTTTTAACATATTCTCTGCCATTATCTGATCTTAGCTTAA
>APFE031576977.1:22669-47852 GCA_000404065.3 Pinus taeda
ATCAGCTTGAGTAGCATCAGTAGGCTTTGGGATATCCGTATCTATGAACTCCTTCAACCCATTATCATCCAATACTGCTGCCATCCTGTCCTTCCATGCAATATAGTTTGAGCTGCCCTCAAGAGCATACTCCAATCGCAATCCGTTGAAAGACATTGTTGCTTTGTCACCAAGAAAAAACTGCTGCAAATTCGAATTCCACCAGCAACCAACTCAACCACTTCCGATCTAAAATTCGTGAGAACGAAATATTTCTCGTACAGAGATTGACTGTATGGACTTTTACCGGATATTTCACCTTCCAAAGGAAGGATGAATCCAGAGGCTACCTGGCCCGATTACAGGCTCTACCTAGAGAAATAGAATGTAAACACTTCCTGAATAGTAGATTTGATGATCAACAGCTCTGATACCATGTAGAAATTTTGAATAATTTAACACATATTCAATAGAGATTATCCTGATCATGTCCTATTGCGGAAAACATACACAATACATAAGCTCCTCTACGTTGATCATCAATATAGCAGCATCAATAACAATAAAACATCAAGAGCATTCACACATTAACACAGTATGTATCCCGGGGAAAGCATCTCGCTAAAAACCCCAACTATCTGTATATTAATGATTGAGTCATGTAACATTACACAGCATAATACTTCTCACAAGTACCTCCACCTCTGTTACACATAATACAACTCAGATCTGATCTCCAAATCTCTTCCACTGCTTGCCTGCCTCCACTGCTCAATACCTGCTCAAGAACTTATGAGAATGGCTCACCAAACTCGTTTTTCACCTGCAAAATAGTCACTAACACTTTGTGGACGTGAGCATAAGCTAAAATGTGGGAAAATACGTGGGCAAAATCATTGGCATACTCAATCCCTTGATTGTGCAAGATCTGGTGCACAACTATAGTCACAACTGATAGCAATCTGATTCTCTACCACCTGTCCCTGTTGAACTGAACATGCACTGACATGCAACTGAGTTAACTGATGTATTCATTAGTTGTATTATGAGTTAATAACTTGTGAATTAATTAATAACTAATTCACCCAACTCATCTCTAGTCTATTTGCCAGTTAGACTAAATAAAACCAGTTTAACAAAGCTAACTTGAACACAACTCCATCAACTCCACAATCAACTCCACCAAACTCAACTGATTGAGTTCTAACTGAAGTCATGCATGCAACAACTCAACTAACTCATAAGAAAAGCGTATTTCCTTCTGACAGCTGCATGTGCCACCTCTGTAGCTCAAACTGAAGTGCTCCAAGAGAATAAGATTAAGTTTATAGTCCAAATATTATTGTGAGATAATAATATTTGACTTTTCTATTTTTGACAGCCAGTCTAAAAATAGACTTGATCACTCACACTGTGATCACTCATACTTTCATCAAAAATAGAAGTCCATCTATTTTTCCCAACTTGATCAATCATCCATAAATAGCAACCTTCAATCCATAGACATGATCCATATGTCTAAAAATAGACATAGTCTAAAAATAGACTTGCGCCAAAAATAGCCTGCGGGCCCACTTAGTGAAGGCGACTCTTTTCACTAAGCTCCATCATCTTGTTGCAATCTCAACATGTTGTCCTCCTATCTGACAAATTGCACACCATAATGCAGGCACCACACTCGGTCCTGCTTGTACTTCTGGTCTTAATGGCACCGGCCCTCCTCCCGCTAAGTAGTTCACGAAGACTGGAAAATGGTCCTTGTCATGCCCCTGGCCTTTGCATTTTATGCACCATACCTCCTTGTGCACCTCTGGGTGAGTTGTCTTGGCCTGTTTCAAACTCTGCATTTCTAGACATATATTTTGCAGTTGCTCGTAGATTTGTTGAACTCCTAGGCCTGGATCTTGTATTGGGGTCTCGTGTAGCCTCATTGCAATCTCCAATGCTTTGGCCTAGGTGGATAACTTCTATTGCGACAGCGCAGTCCTAAGATGTGGTGTTCGTGACGCTACAAACAATGCGCAGTGTTTTCCATCTTTAAAAGTCATGTTGGCTTTGTGGATCATACTCTTTAGTCTTTGATCGAGATCATAGGGGGTCTCAGTTGGAAGCATTGCAATTTCTTTAAACCCAATAATTAATTGTGTTTCTGATTTTGGCCTGCTAAATTCCCTATTCAGTGCAGCCTGGATATCTGTGATCCCTGCATTCGGATGGTCATTAGAATGCTTAATGTACCAGGTTAGTGTGCAATCCTGCAGTGTGCTTACTCTTGGTGCTTCCCATACAACTTTTACCACGAACCAAAATTGGTCTGAATCTTCATTCCCTACTCCTCTGAATACTGGAAATTTGATTGCGCTCGTCATATTAAACTGTGGGGGAGGCTGGGATGGTGTGGGTGGAGATGGGGGTGATGATGGTGAAACTGGTGGTGGTGTAGATGGAGGTGGTATGCATACAATTCACTACCTTATCAGACTGATCGTGCTTCTCGGAGAAACTTTCGTGAGCTCCTCGCTCTCCCATGGAGGTGAAATCAAGGGACTAGTCTCTAATTGTTCATTGCTTATGTTTCTATAGATCCTTCCACTTCGCATTGTCCCAAACATCAATTTATTCGCAGAACCCGCTTTTCACATAGTAGCATTTTAATCCAAGTGTTCAAAGATTTAATGTACTTACCTCGCAGTCCTTTGAGGAAGCGTCATTCTGTGTTGCTTTAACTGACTGTCGTATCTACCGTGAACTAAGTGATAAACCATCCTATAATTCGATTGAGCCAATGGTCCATAGCACGTGATATTATCTCCTGATGCTTCTAGTCTGCGCACCAATTTTGGAGTCCATATAATCGGTTTGTCGAGTCTACACCGTCCCTGACTGTCTACTAGCCTCGTGATCCACTCATATAGCTCGGAAGGGAAAGATGTAAAGAAAATTTCATGGATTTCTGTATATAATTAGTGCTCTAACCACTATTCCTTTGATACTCATGGATTCCTATTTTCCTACGCGATAAACTCATCAAGCTTTCTGTCTAGACAATTCTCAATTTATTTCTTAGTCAAATTCATCGGATTCCAGTGAGACGGCATCAAATGTCCCTTATGCAGATCCCAGTCCCGGAAATGGAACCATTTGTTGGCCTAGTGGGGCCTAACCCAGGTTCGGAGATGATTTAGCCAAATAAATCCTCGTACTACTGGACCTTTCGGTAGTAGTCCGTGGAGCACAGGCTAAGGTCTCACCTAAAGTAGTATGGGAGGGTGCTAGAACCAAGTTTTCGCACCCTGGGGATGTCTTGATGTGTTTTAGGGGGTCCGCGGTTTGATCCTGAATGAACGTCGCTATGCGCACTTACTCGTACCTCGCAGTCTGCTGGGGGCTGAACAATATTATTACCCAAGTCTTCATTAGTAACCCGTTATTAGTTAATTACCTTAGCTTATTTGTATGTGTTTAGTTGTTCTTAACAATATTCATCATACAAGTGCGCGCAATAAATAAACCAGTATACTTGAAGGTAATATCAAACACATAATAATTCATCACAAATACACGAGATTGGGAATCAAACTTCTCTTTATTATATCTTCCTCTGGTTATAGACTTGACTCTACCTTGCGCACTCAGCCGCAGGGGTCTATGCACTCAGCTACAGACTCTACTAGGCCTCTGCGCACTCAGCTGCAAAGCCTCTTCCTACTCTATGACCCAAGACACACTCTGCAACTTTTCTTACACTCTCAGATCTCAATTTCCCATCTTCTCTATTTTCTTAGCTATCTTTAGAACTTAGAGCCTCGCTCTATTTCTACAATCCCATGGTCAAGCCAACACTACATTCAAAACTTAGGGCGGACAACCCTATGACTCTAACATATGATTTGCGCTCTGCACCCACAATTTGCGGAGTCTTTACAACAATATTGCTCAAAACTTGGGCTTTGAGCCCCAAAACATGCTGTGGGGGGGGGGGGGGATTCCATGCCCAACACTTCAATTCCAGAAATCAGAAGATCTTTGAAGAAGCAAAGAAGTAAAGCTCCCATGGACCAGCCATCAGAGCCTTCCAAAAGAAGAAAGGTTCAGAAAGAAGCATAAAAGAAAGAGACCATCATCAAAGAAGACACGACCAAAATCACAAGGTCAAAATATGCTGCCAAAAATAAAACAAACTTGGATTAGCTTGCAGAGGCTACAACTCACATGGAATGAAAGGGTAATTTTCCTTAAAAAAAAAATACATTTTTGTATATCAAATCAAAGTTTTGAATATGAAGATTAAAGCTCAGAATATCCCAAGCATATTCAGCTGTTTCGAAGTATTTTCTGTTAAAATTTTGAAGTGAAAATGTTATCCTACCGAAGATCATGGAAGTGTTTCCAGTTTTTTCGCTATTACACGTATTACTAGAATTTCCGGTAGCACCTGTTTCAACAGAAATATACAATTGTTAGCAGAAAACCTTCGGGTCAGTTTTGGAAAGACAACAACCCATAACAATATGGACAAGGAAAACGATGGATATGATATAGTTATGAGGTTGTTGAAGGTTGTATTGAATGAAGCCATATGGTCATTTAATAGTGAAGACCATAAAGAGAAAAATTAGTAGAAAAATGGGAAGCCAATCAGTTTTTCCAGCAGCCAAGTGTCATTTTTCCTCTTCTTCTCATCTACACCTATACTTTCTATTGCAATTCGATGGGAGATGATCTTAATGTCTTAAATACACCTATGTAACAAGGAAATAGTGGAACCACGAATTTAGGAGAGTTGGAGTTGGTGCCTCTCTCTCTCTATATATATCTTTTGTAAATATCATTTCAGGGTTGGATTTTGGGTCACCTGAAGACTCAACTTAATAAAATAGTTTTTTCTTCACTTCATGCTGGAGGATTTGTTGATTCCAGTTATATCTAATGTGTGGTTTGTCTATCTCCTTGTTTCAACTTTCTGAATTATAAATTTGTAGTATCCAAGTATAGTATGAGTGAGAATCATTAAGAGGATATGATGATGACTTATCTACAATCCAGTTTTCTGTAAGTTATAATATATGTTCAAGTAGAACTTGTTAGGTATGGTTTCACAAAGGATTTGTGGGATACTTTATACATGTTTTTACTTTCTAGCTGATTGTTTTCCTTGTCAAGCCTGTTTTAATCTTTAAAATTATAAAATATAGCAGCTAGTATAGTATGAGTGAGAAATCATTAAGAGGATCTAATGATGAGTTATCTACTATCAAATTTTCTACAAATCATAATATCAGTTCAAGTAGAAACTGTTAGTGAAGGTTTCACAAAGGATTTGTGAAATAATTTATACATTTTTCATACTTTCTAATTGTTGTTTTCCTTGCCAAGAAACAAAGTTTGTTACAAGGTTGTTTATGTAGTTGAAGTAATTGTCTTAAGATACTCAGTTTTCTTAGGATTTTTATCAACTATCGGTTCTCTTTCCTCTACTCCCCTATATTGCTCACTTAGGCCACACAATTGATGCTTTCCGTAGCTTGCCAAATGCATGAAAGTTAAAGAGGAACACAATCATTTCAAAACTCCTTTATAAGCCATCCCAGCACTTAAAAAACCCTTTTAAATTTTGAAATGAAATCATGATGTGTAAGGATTACTCCTTTTGCAGTCTAGGAGTAACTTCTTGCGTTAACAGAAGGGAGAATTAGTGTTCCAAAGATTGAATTGAGATCAAGATATCATCAAGTGTGCATCAAACAAGAAAATATTTACAAGACCAAATTTCATACAATGTATGGGCATTATGAGTTTGTAGTGGTTCCTTTTGGTCTTACTAATGCTCTAGCTACTGTTATGTTTTTGATGAACAATGTGTTGCATCCTTATCTATACAAGTTTGTGATAGTGTTCATTGATGATATATTGATATATTTTAAGACTGAGGAAGAGCATACAAAGCACTTGGAAGTAGTGTTAACATTACTGAGAGAGCGTCAGTTGTATGCCAAGATCAACAAGTGTAGTTTATTTTATATTGAAGTTCTTTACTTGGGACATGTTGGTTCCAAGGAATGGATAATAGTGGACCCAAAAAATATTAAAGCTATCATGGAGTGGTCAGCTCATAGGAATGAAAATGAGGTTAAAACATTCATGGGACTAGCAACTTATTACAGGAGGTTCATCAGGATCTTTTCATAGATTTCCTATCCTCTTACATCCTTGCAGCAAAAAGGAAAGAAGTTTGAATGGATTGAGGAGTGTACAACTAGTTTTGAGTAGTTGAAGCATTTTCTTACAAAGGTTTCGGTTTTAAAGATTGCAGACCCTGATAAGGAGTTCATGGTATGTAAAGATTCTTGTAAGAGAGGACTTGGTGGAGTCCTGATGTAGGAAGGAAAGGTGGTATGCTATGAGTCAAGGAATTAGAATGAGCATGAGCATAACTATGTGACTTACAATCTTGAGTTGACATCTGCCATTCATGCATTAAAAATGTGGAGACATTATTTTCTTAGTAGGAGGTTTATTCTGATGAGTGATCACAATGGATTGAGCTACTTGTTTTACCAACCCAATCTGAATGCTAGGAAATCTAGATGATTGGTTACATTCAGTGAGTTTGGCTTTGACATCAAGTACATTATGGATAAGGAGAACAAAGTTGTAGATGTTCTCAATAGGAGAGTGTAGGTGAATCATATTGCAACAGTGATTTCATATGGGACTGATTTGTATGAGTAGATCTTGCAGGTAGGGGAACATGATGACATGTACTAGCAGCTAAAGCATAGGTTGCAAAAACATTGTGAAGGAAATAGGGAAGAGGAGTATCACCTCACGACAAATGGCTTGGTCATATTTAGGAACAATATTTATGTGCTGGATAGTAGTGATCTCAAGAAGATTATCTTGAGGGAGTTTTATGTTAAGTAATATTCAAGTCACCTGGGGTATCAGAGGACTCTGAAAACATTTAAGAAGTTCTACATTGGCTAAAATTGGAGAAAGAGGTGGTTGAATTTATTGCTAGATGTTTGGATTGTCAGCAAGTAAAAGAAGAGTGTAAGCATCCAACTAGTTTGTTACAATCGATTATGTTTCTAGAGTTGAAATGGGAAGTCATTTCCATGGATTTCATTATAGGTTTGTCGAGGACATCAAGACAACATGATTCTGTCATGGTTGTTGTTGACAGGTTGAGCAAGGTAGCTTACTTCATTGCAGTGAAGTCTACTAATTCAGCTAGTGAGGTAGTTAAGATATTCATTAGGGAGATAGTGAGATTGCATGGTGTTCCTAAGAATATCATATTAGACAAAGATGCCAAGTTCACTTCCAGGTTTTGGAAGGAGTTATTTACAGGGTTGGCGACAAAGTTGGCCTTAAATACAACTTACCATCTGCAGATATATGGAAAGATAGAGAGGGTTAACACGATTCTTGAGGACATGTTGAGGATTCATTAACAGTGGAAGTGGGAGGAGTATATTCCATTGTTGGAGTTTTCATATAATAATGGGTATCAGGAATACTTGAGGATGATTCCATTTGAGCCTCTTTATGGGTAGAATTGTAATACTCCTATCAATTGGAGTGATCCAATGAACATGGTGTTAGTTAGACCAGATATGTTAGATGAGATAGAACAAGAGATGCATGTTATCAAAAGGACTTTAAAGGTAGCATGGAAAATGCATGAGTTTTGCAGATCAACATAGATAATTCAAGGAGTTTAAGGTTTGGGAGCATGTGTACTTGTGCATCAATCCCAAGAGGTCCTCCTTGAGGATTGGATCATGTGCCATGATGGAACCTTGGTATTATGGTCCTTTTGATAACCTTGAGAGGATTAGTCCAGTGGCCTATCAACTTTCACTGACGCCAATAGTGAGAATCCATGATGTTTTCCATGTTTCATTACTAAAATGATATGCCCAGGATGTTGATCATGTGATTGATTAGTTTTTATTGTAGGTGGAACTAGAGGGAGAATTCTATCCATAACCTCTCTGCATTTTGCAATGGAAATAACGCATGCTCCAGAACCGAGAAATCAGGCAAGTTAAAGTGTAGTGGAAGCACTTTGGGCCTAAAGAAGCTACATGGGGGATGGTTGATCAGATGTAGGATTTGTATCATTCTTTATTTGTTGGTTGAGGTGATGAGTTTGATTTATGTGTTTTGGTTTATGTTTATGCATGTGTATTGTATATACTACAGCGAGTAGTGTTATAAAGCTCCAATAAGAAGTGTGTTGTAAGTATTGAATCGAGTTGTGTTATAAAGCTCCAATAGTAGTATGGTGTTCATGGTTTTAGTAGTTTGGTATCTTGTAAATGATGAATCAATTTGGGTTATAAATGTCCATGGTAATCATATTTTTCTTGTTATACACATCATTGAACACCGAGGATGGTGTTCTCCCAAGGAGGAGGGGTTTGTAACAACCCCTACTTGATTTTTGATGTAAATAAAATAATACCAAGGTCATGGGACACATATTATAAGCTAAATGTTGGGTAAAATATTATAGTGGGCATCACTTCTGATTAATTAAAAAGAGACAATAATTGGCATTTATTTATGAAAAAAAAGGAAAAAAGGAAGGTGAAGAGACACATATTTTCATGCTAAGTAAATTAGAGGAAAAAATGAAGGATAATGAAGAATTAGAGGCATCAATAATAAAAAGGCATCAAATAATCAATTCACAGCTTTTGGTCATTTCAGCCTTTGTCAGTTCAGTTTTGGCTCTCCCATATCATTCTCTTATGAACTCATACTCTTGCACACTTAGGATCACCCTAGTATTCACTTGGATTGGAGAAAGAAATAAAAGGAAATAAGGGATCAGATGGAAACAATTGGATCAAAAAATATAACTAGATTTGTTTGCAGATAACATATTACATGTGTGGTTTCCCTGCTAATTTTTGGATGCAAGGTATATGCATGTGATTATCTAGTTATGTGTTGTAATTGGCATGGAGATTTTCCTTGATTGATAATGGTTTCAACCTTGCCTTGAAATTTCCTTGATAGCCATGGTGTTGTGGGTTTTCCAATTTTTTTTTTCTAATTGGTGCTTAGGTTTGCAATGGTTGTGGGTTGGAACAAATGCTCTAGAAGCCCTATAACAACTTGGGTTGAGTTACTAGTTCTTGGAGTTGTAGGTTGGGACAAATTCTTTGGAGCCCTTGGTGGGTTGAGTTACTAGACCCTAGAGTCATGGTTGGAACAAACAATCTGGAGCCCCAGAAGGCTATGAGTTGAGTTACTAGTTCATGGAGCCTTGGACAACTTGGGTACAGACCGATTTGGTTGATGTTAGTGATTTTCGGACCATAGAAGTTGAACCATTTTGGTTGAGGGTTGAGGTGGCTTGGCCTCTGGAAGCTCTAATTTGTTTTTTCTGGGTTTATTTGATTATATCCCACATTCATGCTTGGAATATGGCACGAGAGTGATGAATGAAAGAGAGGTTTTTTTTAGCCCAATCTATGGTCAGGTAGTGCATGCTAGATGTCCCTAACTTGGTTGGGATTTTCATATGTTAATAAGAGTTATTTTTGCTATGGTGATTTAGGAGTTCTTGTACTAGTTATCATGTTGACATCATGGCTAAGTTGAATGGTTTCTATGTTGGTTATTTGTTGATTTTATGATATTTATATGATGTAATCTATCTATGGATCATGACATGTTTTGATAAGTTATTGATTGCTTGATGAATACATGGACTAACAAGTGTTATGGAAGCTAGCTAGAGATGGCTTATAGCCTTCTTGGTGATTCTCAGATGAAGACTATTAGCTTATGATCATATATGAATTCATGCCCTGTAGCTTACATGTTTGCCATATGTTGGATGAAATGTATGTTATGGATTAGGAATTTTAGGCCAAGTTTTGGCTTCAGGTTTGAATGTTTGGCATTTTCATCATGTAATTTATGATTCTAGAAAGTTACAGGTAATTCTAAGCAATGCGCTAGAGGCTGGCCTGAAAAGGTGGCACATATCTTGGAATCACATACTCAAACCTGGAGGAATTAGGACATAACCGCATGGAAGAAGGCTTGTGTGCACAGTTGGGGCCTCATAATCACACTCTTGTCGTGTTGTGTGTGTATTTGGGGTGTTAGGTCAGTTAAAAATGGTTCTAGCTCGGGGATTGATAATCTGGGGTGGTTTTCCAACTCTCGAGTTATTTGTAGTCGCTGTGGGTTATCAATAAGTGTTTAGTTCGTAGGCCACACTTCCTTAATTGGAACTTGGAGGTTGATTCATGTCATACTGACACTCGTCTCATGTTTACCCTGGTGAGCTTGTGAAATTGGGGAAATTTGGAAGGGGACATTTACAAATCTATGATCATAAAATTCTTATCACAAAGCTTTGGTCTCTTAAACATCTTGATCACAAAGCTTCGAGTCTTTGTGATCAAACATTTGAACGTAGAAGCTATGATACCAATTTGTAAATTCCCCCTCCCACATTTACCCAAATTCACAAGATTTCTAGGGTAAACATGAGACGAGTGTCACTATGACATGACTTGACCACCAAGTTTCATTTAAGGAAGTGGGGCTAAAAAACTGAATACTTGCTGACATCCTATAGGGACTACAAATCACTCAGGAGCTGGACAACCAACCCAGGTGATCAATCCCTGAGTTGGAACCCTTCTTCTCTGAGCTAGCACCCCAAACATACACAGAACAAGGTAAGGGTGCCAATATGAGGCCCTAACTGCATGAACAAGCCTTTTTCCATGAGGTTATGGCCTAATTCCTCCAATTATAACCATGCAGTTTCAGGATCTATGCCATCTTTCAAGGCTAGACTTCGAACTGCTACCCAAAACTTTTTGTAACTTTCCAAGATTAAATTAAAGGTAATTACAAAGCCATCCAATAAAAACTCAAGCAAGAACCTAACCCAAATATGCTTAATCCATAATTTCTGCTACACATATGGAAAACATGTAAGCTATAGGTCATGATTGCATATTTGAACATAAACTATTAGTCTTTACTTGCGAATAAACAAGAAGGATCTAAGCCCTCTCTAGCTAGGTACAATAACACTTGTTATTACACACATCCATCAACCAATCGATAACTAATCAAAACATGTCATGAGCCATAGACAGATTACAACATATAACCAACAAATATACCAGCATAGAAACCATGGAAAGCAAGTCATAATTTCAACATGATAACCAATACAAGTACTCCTAAATCACCATAGGAAAAATAACTCTTATTAACATATGAAAATGCCAACCAAGTTGAGGACATATCCGTACCACCTGAGCATAGATTGGGTTGTACCAAATCTCTCTTTCAGTCAGTCACTCCCGCACCATATTCCAAGCATGAATATGGGATCTCATGGAATAAACCAAGACAAAACCAACCAAGCCTTCTAGAGGCCAAATCACGTCGACCCTCAATAAAAATGATTCCACCTCTACAATCAATAAATCATTAACATCAACCATATCGGTCTCTACCCAAGCTATCTAGGGCTCTAGGAACTAGTAACTCAACCCACAACCTTCCAGGGCTTCAAAGTGTTTGTTCCAACCGAAGCTTCAGGGACTAGTAACTTAACCCGCCAAGGGCTCCAGAGTGCTTGTCCCAACTTACGGCTCCATGAACTAGTAAGTCAACCAAACCTGTTCCAGGGCTTCTAGAGCATTTGTTCCAACCCATGACTATCGGGAACCTAATCACCAATCAAAAGAAAAAAGCGAAAAACCCACAACACCATGTTTATCTAAGAAATGTAAAGTCAAGGTTGAAACCATTGTCACTCTAGGAAAATATGCATGTCAGTGTGTTGAAGCCTCGAAAATTTTTGCCTCAACATGGGGAAAAATCACCCGGTCTAGACCTTAAAGAAGCTCCTTTCCCGTTTGGAATAGTGGCTCCAACTAGGGATAATGGGACTAGTTTCCTAATCTGTTTAATGCTTGTGCTAAATGGGGTGATGTATGATGTGTTTGGAGTAATGTTTTAAGCTAGCGGTAATATAGTCTAAACTAATCAACTACAAATGCATTTAACTTCTAATTTCTAAAAGCTATCTAATCATAATATACCCGGGATAAACTTGATGTATGCGATCTCCAATAATTTCTAAAAGTAATTGGTAATAAAGATCATTCAATTATGATTAGAAGTGAATCTGTTTTAACAATAATCATTTAGTATAAAAATTTAGCCAAAACGATTGTGAGAAATATATCACATAAAGAGTTATTCATATATTCAACCTAAAATAAATATCATCATCATACAGAAGTGCAATAACGATAATCAAAATTCATACTTTCATACATAAATAATTCGAAAAGAAAAGATTGCTTAATACATAAGTAAAAAGGATTACGAGACAAGTTAATACATCCTACTCATGTGTTTCAGCAATATTGATCTATCTTCAATCCATTCAACATCATCTAAGAGTACACACGTGCAATTTCAAAATAAATCTTGTTCCATATATTTCACCAGAACTTCCTCAAAGGGATAGAAGTGCATGTTTTGATGATAGTTTCTGATAAGATTATGGACCTCTCGTTAAATGCATGAGAGGGGTTTAAATATTAAAACTATAAGGCTAAAAATAGATTATTACAAAAATAGTTGAGGAGGTTTAGACAACCTGCCTCAATTTATGCAAAAATAAAATAAAAATTAAAGTAAACAGGGTGACTAACTATGTTGCATTCGATCCTTCAGATCGCAGATATCCACCATAGGCTTCAATTGTGTAGGCCGAAAAACTTCAGCTTTTAGCTATCCATCGAATAAGACATCAGTCAATGCTGGCGCCATTTTCTCGGCAGAGGTGGTTAGGCATCGCAGGGTCATCCGTTGGCTGTGAGGCTTGACCAAATGTTGCCAATATGCCTGCCAATCTAGCCTAGTCATTTGCCTTATCACTTCCCCTTTGTCTTCCACTGCTTGTTTCCAATGTTGTTCGAGTTGTTTTGAATCTGGAAGGAACCCTAGAATGGACTCTGCTACTAGATTGGCACCATGAAAATTCTCATTTATATTTTCTATGATAATGTTTGCTACTATCGTCGCATCCAATGTTTCCTTTTCTACTTCTTTTAGCCGAGAATCCCAACTTGCAAACAAAATTTCCTTATGCGATTCTTCTAGTTTGGGCAGGTCGGCTTTTCTCCCCTCCTCTATATTTTTCCAGGCTATTTGATCACAAATTTTTTTAAAGATCTCATCACATTCAAGTCACATTTCTATGACTTGACTTGTCAGTTTATCACTTGTTTTGCAATAAGATTTCCAGTGTGAAATCTTCTGGCACAGTAATTCTTTCTCATGTGTCAACTGGGAATTAAGTTCAAGTGCTTCGGTGATAAACTGATCGATTTTCGGATCGTCTTTATGAAGATCAGTTATCGCCTACACCTGTGCTTCCTTCTCAGCTAAGCTGATTCGATGTCCTATTTGCATCTTTTCAAATTCCTGTTGAAGCTTGGCCAACTGTATCTCTGCCTGCTGGTCGGATTTAACTTGCTGTAACTGTTGCTCGAGTGACATTATTTTATTTTCTTTTTCTCTAAGCAACATTTGGAATTCTATTTCTTTGTCTATGGTCATTGTAGCATAAGCACCTGTGAACTACGAGAGTCTAGTTAACTTGGTTCAATAGGCGAGTCCTTCCATAGAACATCCATTAGTTCATTTTCAGGGGTAGTAACAGTTATAGATTCTAATTTTCTTTTCTTTCTTTGCCTTTTCACCACGGCCTTATGTTGTGGGCTATAGAATACATCCAGAGGGGTATTTCTTCAATCTTCAGAATTATCTTGGAGGTGGGGGTAACAGGGGTATGCTCTACTTCTGGTTCATTTGCAGTTTCTTCCACTGTAATTTCCAGAGCTGTCTTGTGTTGTAGAGTTTGTAGCTCTGGCAGTTGTTCCTCTATTGGCTTATTAGGGCCTGACCCAGGTTCGGAAGAGTTATTTAGCCAATCAAAACCCGTACTATTGGCCCTTTCGGCAACACTCCATGGAGCGCAGACTGAAGTCTCACCCGAGGTAGTAGGGGGGGTGCTGGAGAGGATCTAATTGTCTGTGAATAGTATTGCACCTTCGCGTCCCTCCGTTTCGTGTAGATTAGGATTTTATTATGTTGCTTATATCATTAACTGATTTTAGATCTACTTCCTTTAATATTTAAACAATCATTTCAACCGATAATACTAGTGCGCGTATTCATTCAACCCAATCATGAACATAACAAGTAGATATTAAAACATGCGTAAATAGTAACAAGACTGTAATTTTCCAGAATCACTTATCTTTATTATTATATCCAATCCAGTACATTCCACTTCCCCCCTGCACACATAGTTGTAGGGGTCCGCGCACATAGTTGCAGACTTTACTAGGCCTCTGCGCACATAGTTGCAGAGCCTCTATCTCCTATCACCAACCCAGACTCAGACTTACAAACTCAAAGCTCTGTTCGCTTCTTTGAACCCATAACGCATAAGATCTCACAAAAATTTGCCCTCTACCTTAGAATCCTACTCTATTTATACCTTCCCATGGTCCGTAGACCAAAGGCAAGCCGACTCACTTCCTATTTCTTTACATTATTTTTCAGGTAGACAACCCTTTTACTCAACCCATTACATTTCACGCTCTGTGCTTTTTACAAAATTTTACCCCACTATTCCCCTAAACCACGGAATTTATACCCCAACACCCTTATGTGGGGTCTCTGCTACTTAACAGGCCCCCAACACAATCATCGTGACTCATCCCAAGTCACTTGGCGGTACGGTGCTACGCTCTGCCATTGCTTCATGGTCCACCATCCCTCTGAGTAATGCTCTTCGTACTGTTGTTCCTTCTTGATCACCTGCAGCTCTTCTGAAAACTACTGCTTTGCTTCCTTTACTACCTTGCACAACTGATGATGCTCATTCTACTCTACTCAGTTAACACAAAGCACCCCCTCATAGGATTTTAGCTCAAGCTGGGGTGCCACCTACGGGAACTCCTTATGCCATAGCAGCCAATCTCCAATCTTTGATCTACCTTACACATTGTCTGCTATCGCCTATGTTGCATTTTTGCAAGAACAATGCCGCTGTCCGCGAGATCCCAATCATTCAGGTACTGTGGAGATGAATTGATAACTGTAATTCTACCTCTTGTCTCCTTATTCACAGTCTTTTCCTTATCTTTCATGGGTCGCTGGCTAGCCCATAGGCTAGGCAACAACATCCGGACCAGTTTTGCTTCGTGTCTATGAGTTGCTGGTTTCTCCCCTTCCATTGACCTAGCACTTCCGAGAGGGTCCTACATCTTTCTTGGCCATATGACGACCCCCGGGCTTAGTCCCTTGGCTTCAGTGAGCACCACCATCATAACTATCGACAGGAAAGAGAGCTTAATTCCTTCACAACCGCAACTTTTTCAGTGGATGCTCACCCGTAATTTATAAGCAATTCCAAATTCAAATCGGGCTGTTCCCTCCTTTTCTAACATTGTACTGCTGTATTTAGGGTGGATCTTTCCCACTTCAGTTCGTACTTGGCAACTTAATTGCCTGCCGCCCGCTCCTTTTCACCTGGGCTTAGATATCATGTCATGAACAGTGACAACTACTATCACTTCCTTATTGTGCCTCACATCCGTGCATCTCCTACCACACAACTGCGAACCTTGTACCATACTAGTCCTATGCACATCCTGGGTAACACACAGCTCCCTTGCAGGCTTCTTTATAATCCCGCGCTCTCTTTCAACTGCCCAGAGCGGTGAGACTATACTTTGGGCAGTTAGTCAGGCAGTCGTCCCACCCGTGTAGAGCTTTAGGCAACCACCGTTTACTTTTCCTAAGAAGGGTTCTCCATTAAGCTTGGCCAATAGCACCATGCCTCCATCCGTTACTTCCTTGACAACATAGGGTCCCAACCAATGCACTCGAAGCTTTCCAGGAAATTTGTCAAACTTGTTGTCGTAAATTAATACCAAGTCATTTTCTTTGAACGTTTGCATCTTGATGTGATGGTCATGCAAAGCCTTCTCTCATTGCTTCATACTTGCTGATAAAAACCTACCAGGAAAGGTTCCTCCTCTAGTTCCTCTAGTTGCACGATCCTCTCTTCCAAGGCTGCACAGTCTGCCATGCCTTTCGTTGCTGCACTTCGCAGACTAGGTATAATGTATTCCATTGGCATCACAGCTTCTTTGCCATAGACTAACCGAAAAGGTGTTAGGCCCGTCAACTTCTTGCACATCGTGCGGTAAGCCCATAATACAACTAGTATGCGTAGATCCTAATCGTTTCACTGCGCATTACATACCTTTGTCAATGTTGTCTCCAAGATCTTATTAAATGCTTCAATGGTCCCATTTGCTTGTGGATGATATGGCATAATCTGTTGGTGGTAGATCAAGAACTCTTCCATGAGTGCGCTAATAGTCTTGTTTAAGAAATGCATTTCGCGGTCGCTCATTAGAATTTTTGGGCATCCAAATCACGTTAAAACATTATCGAACAAAAATTTGGTGACAGTACCAACTGTGCAATCCTTGACTAGCCGTGCTTCCACACATCGGGTCAAATACTCTGTTAGGGTGATAATATAGTGTACGCCTATTTTTCCCAGCAGTGTGATAGGTCTTACAAAGTCGATTGCCCATTTCTCGAATGGCTGCAGCGTCATATGAGGCTTTAGCATAATTTCATCTCTTCGTGAAGGTTTCCTGGTCTGTTGACAAACACTGCAGGTCGAGTAGAATGCTTTGGAGTCTTGATGTAGAGTCAACCACCATAATCTAGCACAAAGAATCTTCTACGCCATTGCACGTCTCACATAATGTCCACCTACAACTCCCCCATGTGCTTTGGCCAGATCTATCTGTGCTCAAAGTTTGGAACATATATACTAGGATCTCATCGTTGCCCATTTTGTAGAGGTGTCCTGTGATACAGTAAATTAAGCCGTGCGTATCACTAGTTATTTCCTCTGCTGAACAGAGTACCCCGATGGCATAGTTCCCATGGTTAAAAAATGGATGATATCTTCAAAGTGGCCATTCGCAACGCATACTGCATACAACTGTGCATCCAGTAACCCTTCCTCCAGGTTCGTGGGCTCTTCGCCATTCTTAATTTTGGACAAATAATTTAGCCTTGCGTTTGAACGTCTCATACTTATGAAGAATTTAAAGTCATACTCCTGGAATAACAACATCCATATACAAATGTGCCCCCACAACACATGCTTATTAACTAGGTATTTGAGCACAGAATGGTCCGTGTACATCTTGAAATGTCCTCCAAGAAGATAGTGGTGATATTTCTATAGCATGTATACCATGGCCAACCCCTCATGCTTCGTAGTGGAGTAGCTCTTTTCTGCTTTGGACAATCGTCTGCTAGAGAATGCGATCGGGTGATCAATTCCCTCCGCCCCTTCCTACGTGAGTACCGCACCTAGCGCGATACATGATGTGTCCACATGTACGTGAAATTTGACATCCCATTTTGGAAATACCAATATGGGTGTGGATGCCATCCTTCCCTTCAGTGTTTCTAGAATTTTATTACATTCTTCATTCCAACAGTACGTAGCATCCTTTTTTAGCAACTGTTCCATCAGAGCCATGATCTGCACGTAGCTATTTATGAACTTTCGATAATAACCAGTGTGTCCCAGCATAGCGCGCAACTATTTGACACTCTGCGGCACTTGCAGATTAAGGATGACAACTATCTTTGCCGAGTCTTCCATTAAACCCTGCCTACACACCACATGACCTAGCAGGTTCCCAAACGGAACGAGGAACTTACAATTGTGTAGATTTAGTGCAATTAGGTGCCGCTGGCACGTATCCAACACCAACTGTAAACTCACCGTATGTTTCTTGACTAGCCCAAAGATGGTCCAGTAATCAAGGTACACCTCCAAAAACTTATGTATAAACTCCTTAAAGGCAATTACCACGACGCGCGAGAATATTGTCAGTGTGTTCTTCAATCCAAAGGGCATCACTGTGTACTTGAAAGCATCCCCATTCGGTCACGAACGTTGTTTTTCTCCTGTCCTCCAGTGCGATCTTGATCTGGTGGCACCCCAAGAAACCATCTGTAAACTAATAGGCTTCCTGTCCACCAACATTCTCCAGTACCTCGTCTATAAATGGCGTTGGGAAGGGATCATTCACACATGTGTCGTTTAGTTTCTGGAGATCTACACAAATGTGAATTTCTCCCTTCTGTTTCTTCTCCTGGACCACCATGGGGCTTACCCAATCAGACTCTTCGACTAGTTCAATTATTCCTGTGGCAAGCATTTTGTCCAATTCTTCGTGGAACTTCACCTTATATTTTAGGTTCAATTGATAGGGTCGATGCTTGACTAGATTCACGTTGGGCTTCAGCATTATCTTCATCATTCCTAAGCCCCCTAACATCCCTTTTAACTCTGTGATAGGGAATAAGTCTTGATATTCCTTGAGTAACTCGACGACCTTCTCTACGGTGGCGATATCCCAATAGTCTCCAAGTGTGGCATAATTCGGTTCCTCCTCTGTACCAATGTTCAGCTGTTTTGTTTTCAACGGTGTAGTGATGTTGGGGTCCTTGATTATTGGTCTGCATACCTCATGACTCCCCTCTGTTTCCGGAATATTGATGTTCCTGGGGTCATCCTCATCATCTTCGACCTATACATTATAACTTTCCAGGTCCTGGCTTAATTGCTGCACCCAATCCGGTTGCGTGACTTCTTCTGGTTCTAGTGGATTTCTAAAAATGGTGGATTTTACTACTTTCAGTGCATCATCAACAGTATCCATCCATTCATTTTGGAACAGGAATGCTTTCAAGAATCCTTCGCACAAAATATCCCACTTGCCGGTACCATGTGGCAGCTCTGTTTCCATGTACCAATTTCTTGGGATAACATCCAAAGTATGATAGAATAAATGTACCCACTCTGTCTCGGGCTCTTCCCCATATGCTTTGGTCCATCTAGTTAGGTGCATGCATGGATGATTGCGTCCATCGTACTTTGTGGTCAGCCTTAGTTCTGGTTTCCCAAATTTGATTTGCATCATCCTCCTGCAGTCACGACAGTCTTCAAAAGTTCCTTTGAGTGTTCCCCAACGCCATGCAGGCATCACGGTAATGCCCATTTCAATGCGTCGAACTGCTGGTGCTCAGGTACTATGTTCTCGAACTTGGTCAGGAATATACCTACTTCTATAAGCCCATCATACTTCGACATCTCACGATCCTGGGCTTTTACACAATACAGTGACTGCGTTATCATGTTGCAGGTTAGTGTGGGGATGCTACTCAGTTGGTTATGCCATTGTTCATCCGCTTCATCTGAGTCTGGATCGCAAAGCTCCGCGCGTTCCTCCGACATCCTTCCTTCTGGGGTCAAATTTACCCAATCCTGCCCTCGCGCGGTTATCTGGTAGATATGATCCTTACCTGTATTCCTGTTACTATCGCGGATGGATGCCACACAGTGAACTCCTTCCTCTAGGTTGAGTATAATTAATACTTGTAGAGGTTTCTTTTAAAATACCATCTCCCTATCCTTTAAATTGATGACTGCATTCATATCCATGGCCTAGTCGACCCCTAACAACGCAGGATAAGAGCTTTGGCCATCCACGACTTCTATTACTACAAAATCTGTCTACGTGCTAGTGTCTGCTATATTAACAATGATTCCTTTTAGTCTCCCCATGGGCAAGATTGTTTGTTGGTTCACCATTCGCAACTGAATCAGAGACCACTATAGTGTAGGTCGGCCCATGCGCTCCCACGTCTGCCTAGGTAGGATGTTTGCATCTGATCCCAAGTCCAAAATTATCTAGTCCATCTCACAATCACCAATCCATGTTGTTAACCACATCTCTCTACCAGTACGCATCACATGCTTGCCCAGTTTCCTGATTACACGAGGTTCACTCGACCCTGCACATCTATTCATCAATTCCTTCAAGCCTTTAACCACCTTACTGTCACGTAGCAACTTCATATAGGTCTCTAAAAAGGTAGTCAATGTCGAAGGACCTATTTCTGATTCTGGTCGGTCCCTACTACCTGGGGTAGAGACCTTCGCAAAGCTTTCCCTAGCATCCAGTCCTATTTCCTCATGGATCCGAGCATCTGTTTGGCTTCCCTTATCCTCTCCTGTGATCGTGTCACTTCTGCGCATCAGGTTTATACAGGCATCTTCTTCGCGCGGCTCAGATCACATCATTTGAACATTCTGCATCGGTGTTGGTTGGGCTGTCCATTTCTCGCATATCTGTGCTATCAGTGTGGGGCAATATATCATTTCATGATCAAATTCTTTGTAAAAATTTCTCATTTCCCACCCCGGTTTTCAGTTTCACCTTATTTCTCCCATATAGTTAAATGCCCTTTCCCATATCCATACATTCAACAAGCTGGAAAATAACTTTTTGCTGAAAACACAAATTCTAGAAATTTTACAGAATGCTGAGAAATGCAGAAATAAAAATCAGTAGGTATAAACAACCATTTAACACATTTGAACACAATGATTTTTGGTCAAGGTGACCCTGGAAAAACACCCTACAACTCTTGGGGAAAACCAGTTTGAGAGCTCCTTCTTATTTATGAAAAAATGCCTTTTTACAGTGAGAAATATTCAGCAAAAATCAGCAAGCACATTTTACAACTTATCTCAATTTTCGTGCCACACAACCAACTGGAAAACTGCTATAAAACTGTTGTACGGATGTTGTACGGATTGTATGTACTACTGTACGAATGCTGTATGGACTGTATGGACTACTGTACGGATTGTACGGACTGCTGTACAGACCTCAATTTATGTGCAGAAAATCAGCTGTACGTCCCTCGATTTCTGTGCAGAAAATCTACTGTACATCCCTCGATTTCTGTGCAGAAAATCTGTTGTATGGTCCTCGATTTCTATGCAGAAAATCTGTTGTACGGTCCTACTCCAAACTGTTTTAAACTACCTTGGAATGTGTGCCAAGCTGATGCCTCCTTCTCCTCCAGCTCAGAAATCTCCCTTGCTCTCCTGTTCTCTCTCTCTCAACCTGCTCATGAAAGAATGAATGATCTTTTCCTCCTTTTCCTCCCTTAATCCAACCCTAAGTGACTTTTGGGTGATCCCTAAATCCAATGGCTGAAATAGATTGAGATCTAGGGCTGAGATTAAATGCTCATTTAAATCTCACTTTTTATTTTTTAATTCACCCCACTTTAATAAAGACCCACTTAGTCATTTATTTCAAAAGTCACTTTTCCTTTCTAATTTTACATTGACTTTATAAAAGTCACTTTAAAATTAGACTTTAATAACTTTATCACTTAAAGTCACTTTTAAATTGAATTTGACTTTATAAAAATTATAAAGTCACTTTAGGAGAAAAATTAAATTCTTTTGGACACTTTTCCCTAGGCCAAAGATCAAAGCCTTTTTCCTCACCACACCCATCTTGTCTCTGAAGTAGTCATGCTTGCCCCGTGGTAAGGCTTTGGTAAGAATATCTACTACCTGCTCATCAGTGGGAATATACTCAAGCTTCACAGCGCCCTTCTGAACACAGTCTCTGATGAAATGATATTTGATCCTGATATGCTTTGACCTATCATGAAATACTGGATTCTCCATGAGTTTAATGCAACTTTGATTATCACAGTAAATCACTGAAGGTCTCAATGGCTAACCAAATAAGCCAAACAACATCTTGCGAAGCCAGATGGCCTCACAACTAGCTAGACTGGCTGCCATATACTCTGCTTCCGCTGAACTCAATACTACTGACTGCTACTTCCGGCTGAACCATGACACTACTGCCGAACCCAACCCAAAACATCACCCTGAAGTACTCTTCCTATCAGAAGCAAAACCTGCCCAATCAGAATCAGTATAACTTGCCAATCTCACTCCATCCCCCTGCCTGTAGTGCAGACCATAATTCATTGTCCCCTGCAAGTACCGCAAAATGTGTTTTGCAGCCACCCAGTGAACCTTCCTAGGCTCACACATAAACTGACTCATCATGTTGATTGCAAAACAAATATCTGGTCTAGTGTTGACCAAATACATCAAGTAACCAATAAGCTACCTGTACAATTTGGGATCCACCAACTCGGTATCCGAAGCATGAAGCTTCTTCTAGTTGGTGATCATCGATGTCGACATGGGTTTACAATCCTCCATGTGGAATCTGCCAAGGATGTCCACAATATACTTCCCCTGCCCCAGGAAGAAATGCCCCTCCTATTGCCACACCTCCAAACCCAAAAAGTAATGCGTCAAGCCGATGTCCTTCGTCTCAAACTCCGCCGCAAGATCTCTCTTGCAATGCTCTATGAATCTCTCTACATCTGTAATGATCAGGTCATCCACATACAACACCAGAATGAGAGGCTCCTCACCTATCACAATAAAGTAAAGGTTCGGATCTGCCTCACTCTTTATGAAACCCATCCCTTGCAAGTATGTATCTATCCTAGAGTACCAAGCTCTGGGAGCTTGCTTCAGGCCATAAAGGGCCTTCTTCAGTCTGCACACATGGGACTCCTTCCCATGCACCTCAAAGCCCTGTGGCTGCTCAATGTACACATCCTCCTGTATGAAGCCATTAAGAAATGCGGTCTTCACATCCATCTGGTGGATCTTCCAACCCATTTCTGCTGCTATCGGTATAATGGAGCAGATTGAAGTATATCGAGCCACGGGAGCAAAAGTCTCCTCATAATAAACTCCCTCTACATGGGAGAACCCTCTAGCCACAAACCTCACTTTGAATTTCTCAATGCTGCCATCTGCAGCATGCTTTACCTTGTAAAGCCATCTGGAAGTAACCACAGATTTTCCCTTAGGCCTCAACACCACCTCCCAAACATCATTCTTCATGATAGAAGAATACTCCTCCTGCATGGCCTCTCTCCAGACCTGCTCGCTAGCTGCCTCCTCATAGCTAGAAGGCTCAGAGTCAAGGATGCTGGTAACCATTGCCATATAGCTACAAAATCTCTCAAGTGGTCTACTCTCTCTGACCGACCTCTTAGGCTCAGCAACAGATGTGGCATCTCTCAAGGTGTCCTGAAGCCACTTGGGCTTCTTCTTCCCTGAGCACACTTCTCCCACAGAAGAATGAAATTCCTCCTCCTCATCGTCATCAGGAGCCTGAACTCCTGACTATCTATCTGCTGTCCTCCTGCCTGCACTTGAACCTATAGAAGCTGAGGTACTGTGTGAACTGTCCATCAGTGGACTCCCTAGTGAACTGGTCTGTGAACTGCTCTGCATGCTGCTCGAAGCACCACACCTCTGGCTCGGCGAACCACTGCTCACTGACGGACCTAACATCCTCATAGATGTACCTCTGGATCCTCCTGATCCCTGCCCACTGGATCCCTGCGACTGACTCAACTGCTGCTGAGGGTCTAGCTGATCCAGATACTCTAACTCTCGTGATCTCCTAAAGGCCCTGTCCTCCTCGAACTTCACATCCTTCCTGACAGCAACTTTCCTCTGTGCAGGAATGTAAATCCGAAAGGCCTTTCAGGTCTCACTGTAGCCCACAAAGATACCCTTCTCTGCGATGGGATCTAGTTTGGTCCTCTTCTCCTTGGGTATGTAGGAGTATGTGATGCACCCAAAGATACGAAGATGACCAATATCAGGCTTCTTCCCAGAAAAAACCTCCTCCGGAGTCATGTGCCCCAAGGCACGATGCAGACTCCTGTTCTGCAAGTAAACAACTATGTTACAGGCCTCTGCCCACAAGAACATTGGAAACCCCTGATCATGTAACATGGCTTTGGCAGCCCCTAGGATGGATCTGTTCTTCCTGTCCGCAACCCCGTTATGCTGGGGGTTGTTAGGAATAGTGAACTCGCTCCTAATGCCTGCCTCGTCACAATAGTCAACAAACTCTCCAAGGGTGTAATCTCCTCCATTGTCTGACCTCAGGGACTTGATCTTCCGAGATGTCTGTGTCTCCACAAGAGCTCTGAACTCCTAAAACCGCTTGAAGACCTCACTCTTGGTCTTCAAGAAATAAATCCAGGTCCTCCTGGAGTGATCATCAATGAATAAAACATAGTACTCATATCCACTCAAGGAAACATGAGACATCTGACCGCTCACATCGGAATGAATCAAATCAAGTATCCTAGTCACTCTGCTGTCACTGCTGGGAAAAGGGGATTTGGCAAACTTGCCCATCGCACATCCTCTGCAAGTATCAAAGTGATCAGTACTGAAATCTGGCACACCTGTAGTGATCTCCCGCAAGGTCCTCAAGGCTCCATGATACATATGTCCCATCCTGCGGTGCCAAATCTCACATAGCTCAGAACTGCTAGCTCTGTTGTCGGTACTACTGCTCAATGCCACAAGGGATTGGAATGCAAATTTGTACACCTTTGCATGGCGTACACCTATCACTCTAGTTGAATCAGCTAGAGTGCCCCTGGGATACATCAACACCTGTTCACACTTGAACAGTACGTCATACCTTCTATCCTCCAAAGCTAAGACGGATATGAGGTTCTTCCTCATCCCTGGCACATAAAGAACATCTGTCACCTTCAAGGGAGGTTTGGACTCCCTCTGAAATGTCAGTGTCCCCACATCGACTGCTCTAACAACTCTGTCATCACCGAGTACTACCTCCATATCAGTGCCACTCCCTGAAAGCTCTGAGAAGTACTCACGGACTCCTGTCATGTGATGTGAAGCCCCACTGTCCACATACCAGATACCCGAAGATGCTCTGCTAATCGAGCAAAAAGAATGCTCCCTCTGAACCTGTGTGGCAGGTGATCCTGCACTAGAGAACTCACATGCAGTGAACCCAAACTCCCGGTCAAAACGAACTACAAAGTCCTCAACCTCTGCTGAAGCTGCCACGCTCTGGTTCTTCCCCTTCTTCTTCTTCTCCGGACACACAACTGCATAGTGTCTCATCTTTTGACAATTCCAACACTTCACCTTGGAATAGTCCTTCTGTGTGTTACTCTGTTTACCTTTACCTTTGCCTTTGCCCCCACCATTGCTTGTGGAAGCCTACTTCTTCTCTTTGCCTTTCTTGCGTCCTGCTGATAGTGCTACATCCTCATCCTGCTCAACTGGCTTAGCTGCCCCAAGCTGACCTTTCCTGATCTCTGTCTG
>APFE031576990.1:0-17389 GCA_000404065.3 Pinus taeda
AGAGGGTTGTAGCCCTCTGCAGGTTGTAGCCTGCGTGCTGGTAAAGGACTGCACCAGTACATTGTAAAACAAGTTTCTTATTAAAGGAAGAAAGAGATGAATTGCATCAGGTGGTTTTCACCCACATTGGGTTTCCACCTTATATCATGGTGTTCATGTGTGCTTCTTATGTGTGATGATTTGTATTGTTTTACTACACCTGTTTACTGTTAATGTGGTTAATAATGTTCTGATGCATTTACTGAAGATAAGCTGACTGAATCATAAGATTGTTGCATATACACTTGTTGCATTTAATATAGTCGCGTATACCCTTAACTGAAGTCGCGTATATGAACCTGAGTGTGAAAATGAAAAAGTATCTGATTTGCTAATACTTGATTCACCCCCCCCCCCCCCCCCCCCTCTCAGTATTATTTCCAACAGTTCCTACTAGAAAGAAAAATGGAGAAATCAGGTTGTGTGTCAACTTTAGAAACTTGAATAGGGATTCTTTGAAATATAATTACCCTTTTCCCAAGTTGGATTACATTCTACAAAAGGTGGTAGGGTCATCAATATTTTCCATGATCGATGAGTTCTCTAGATATAACCAAATTGTTGTGCATCCTGAGGATTAGAAAAAGAAAGCCTTAACCATACCTTTGGGTACATTCATGTATGTGAGAATGCCTTTTAGTCTCATGAACAGTGGTGTCACCTTTCAAAGGTAATTGGATATAGCTCATTAGGGAAGTTTTGAGGTCTAAAATGGTCTTCCTAAGGAAATTATAAAATAATAGTGGAAATAATAAAATAAGATTAGATTACATCATCAAATTTTACAGGAAAAAAGAAAAAACTAATTTTTCAATTGGCATTTTCAACTTATCTCCCTATTGGTTTACTCAAATTTCAAGCGGAAACACTCGTTGGATGCATAATTTGATTCCTCATCCAAGGAGTACTGATGTCTCATATTTTTTATGGAGTCTATTACATGGAAAATGAGAAATACATGAAAAATGTGATTGCAATCATGTTTTTTCATGTATTTCTCATTTTTTGTATAGCAGGGTCCATAAAAAATATGCAACATGGGTACTCGTTGGATGAGGAATTAAATTTTGCATCCAATGAGTACTCCAGCTCGAAATTTGAGTAAAACCTTAGGGATATAAGTTGAAAATATGAGTTAAAAAAGTAGTTTTATTATTTTTAATCTTTTTACCTTTTTAGTCCAAAAATGGTGAATCATCCCCCATGGTTGACATCATCATCTTGAATCCTATTGGTTATTATAAATTTTATTTTGTTTGTGCATTTTTCTTAAGAGGCCCATTTTAGACCTCAAAATTCCCCTAATGTTTGTTGGGGAGAAGAATAAATTTGTGGTTATTTACCTGGATGACATAAATATGTTCTCAAAGTCCGAGGAAGAACATTTACAACATTTGCAACACACATTTGAAAAATGCAGAAAGTGTGGATTGTCCCTAAACCCAAAGAAGTCTTAATTTTCCCTCAGAGAAGGTAAATTGTTGGGGCATATAGTCTCAAGAGAAGGAGTGAAACTTGACCCTAAATGGGTATAAGCAATCAATATTATCCCTTTTCCAAGAGACAAAAAAGAGATATATGTATTCTTATATAGGATAAACTTCTTGAGCCAGTTTGTGCCCAATTATGTTGAGATTGTGAGGGAGATTACAGACATGTTGAAAAAGGATAGAGAGGTCAAATGGACTACAAGGGAAAGAGAATCATTTTTCAAAATTAAGAGGGCCTTTGGAGAGACTCTAGTCTTGGCTAGCCCCAATTATTACAAGCCATTTCTTACCTTTTCTTTTGCATCCCCTAACACTATTGCATATGTCTTATTTTAGAAAAATAAAGAAGAGAAAGAATAACCAGTTGCATTTTTCAGCCAAGTATTGAGGCATGAAAAATTGAAATATGACATCCTGGAAAAACAAGCCTATTCTTTGGTCAATGCGTTGAAGGATTTCTAGGCATATATTTTGCATTTTATAATAATTGCATATGTTCCTACAATAGCTGTAAAGGACATTGTCACATAGGGAGACACTGAGGGAAAGAGAGGCAAATGCATAACCAAAATTTAGGAATATGACATGGACGTCAAGCCCTAAAAGTCAAGGGATTAGCTAAGATTTGTCAAAAGAAAATTTTTAGGCATTAGGTATAAAATTGTTGGATGAAAATTCTAAACTAGAGAGGTCGGATAAGAAAGAAAGCGCAACGAGAAAAGTACATAAAATTGCAATGAAATATTTGATTTCTAATTGATATAAGTTTATTTTCCATTATTTGTTGTTTCGAGAATTCCCACTTAAGATTGGAAGGACTAGGTACATATCCCCGAGGCTGCAAGCACAAAGGCTTTCCATTTATAATGATCACCTATACTAGAAAGACCCTGTTGGAGTCCTATTAGTTTTATTGGTTGAAGAGGAAGTGTTCAGGGTAATAGAGGAATTCCATTTATGTATTTGTGGAGGAAACTACAGCTAGAAAGTAACAACACACAAGATTATGAAGGTTGGATTCTATTGTCCTAAATTGTTTGGTGATGTGCATAATCAAGTGAAGACTTGTAAATAATGACAAATATTTGCTGAAAGCAAAATATGGAATGCATCCCCCCTAATCCCAGTTTTTATGGAGGAACCATGTAGACAATGGGGGTTAGATTTTATTGGGGAAATTCATCTGTCATCAATGGGATAGCATAAGTGGATCCTTACGACAAAAAAATATTTCACCAAATGGGTGGAAGTTGTCCCTAATAGGAATGCAACTAACACAATGGTCAGTATGTTCATGGAGGAAAATATTTTAGCTAGATTCATCTGTCCAAGCAAAGTAGTTACTAATAATGCTAAAGTATTCAAATATGCCAAGTTTAATAGTTTTTGTTAGAGCTATAATATCATTTTTGGGCATTCCACTACTTATTATCCACAAGGAAATGGCTTGGGAGAATCATCAAATAAGGCCTTGGTCAGGATCATCAAGAATATCATAGAAAACAACAAGAATAATTAAGATTCTCAACTAAAATTTTCATTACGTGATAATAGAGTCACCACTAAGAGATCAACTGGTAAGTCTCCTTTTGAACTAGTGTATGGGACTTCAACACTTTTTCCTGCCCAATTTGCCATGCTTGTGGAAAAAATGATTCAAGATGCAAAGGAGGAGCCTAATTCCTTGACCAAGAGGATAAATCAGCTGGTGGGACTACAGGATAAAAAGGAACATGTGACTCAGAATTTGATCAAGTACTATGATAAGATGAAGGTTCTATTTGAAAAAAAGGCTAAGAAAAAAAATTTTCAGTCAGGTGACCTTGTACTCAGATGGGATTTCAGGAGAGAGGACAAAAGTAAACATGGAAAATTTGATCCTTTGTATTTTGGGCCCTTTAAGATAGCTGAAGTCAAAGGGGACAACATATTTCTGTTGTAAAATCTAGATAGTGAAGCGTTTGAGTTTCCTTTAAATGGGCAATACTTCAAGTACTCCTTTAAGCATTGAAGACTTTTGTCCACTTTCATTGTAAATATCAGTGAGTCATTGTAAATACCGAAGTGTTTTGTTTGTTTCTTAGTCTTATTGATCTGAGTGGAAAGTGGCATCTACCCATGGTATTCATTCACCCATGGTGTTTATCCACCCATGGTATTCATCAACCATGGTATTGTAAGTGGAATCGACCCATGGTATTCATCAACCATGGTATTGTAAGTGGAATCCACCCATGGTATTGGAAGTGGCATCTACCCATGGTAATTATTCACCCATGGTATTTACCCACCCATGGAATTTACTCATGGTATTGTAACTAAAAAAATACTATAAGTAACAAGTCACATTTTGTAAAAGGACAGATTGTCCATCACATTGTAGCTTTCACAATTATTCTATATTTTAATAAATAAAAAATGGTTTTATTTACTATGTGTTCTCTCATTTTTTCTGGCATTTCAATTTTTCAGACCTTGGGGGCCTCCCCACCAAGATCCATTTTAATTTTTCAGATCTTGGGGGCCTCCCCCAAAGATCCAGAACAATGGTATCAGATTCAGGTTACGACTCCATCGAAATGAGGGTTTGACGTATATTTATGTTTCAAATTTTTGTAGAAATATTCAAAAAACTTCATGCACATGCTATAACCTGCACAAAGCACTTTCCTGGGCAAAGCGAGAATAATTTTGTTTTTTCATTTTTTTTAGGAATGTTTTGGGTGACAAGTTTGCAGATTGGATATGAAATTTTTGGTTCAAAATTTAAAAAAATATATAATATATTTTGATTCCTTGTGAAAGAATACCCTGATTAAAAAAAATCAGCTGAATCAAAGTTCGAATGAGGCAGATATCGTTGATTAAAAATCAGTTTTGTTTTAGAATTTTTTCTAATGGAAATTCATGGATGACGGACCTCTTATCATTTTTGTAGTTTTTGTTAGAATTTTAGAAAAATGATTGCAGAATGTGAGCTCCTCTTGAAAAATCACCCAATTACCATATATTATATATATATATATATATATAATAATATATATATATATATATTTCGTCAAATCAGAGTTTGAATGAGGGAGATATTACTGATTTAAAATCAACTATTTTTCAGAACTTCTATGATGGCAAGGCAGTTGCAATGCAAATCGTAGTTTCCAGAGTGTCTAGGTAAGGATTTCAATCACATGGGAAGATTCATAATGGTCATTATGTTTCCAAAAACATGTCATAATAAATTCTGAGTTATATTGATCGAGTTATGGCCATTTTAAATTAGTTTTTATATCTAGAGCAACATTTACAGTGGGTTCCCTTTTGAGACGTGCCCTCCCACCCAGCTTTAGTAGGAACCTGCTTCACATTCATTAGTTTTAGCATGGCAACATCCAACTTGAGTTCTTTGGAGACGTGCCCTCCCACCCCAAGCTATGTAGGCACCTGCTAATTCATCAATAGTCAACATCACGGTTATGGGTCAACCACACAAAATCCTTTTCATCGAAGTCCATTTGCTAGGCCGCAAACTATTAGTATCACAGTTGGTCATAAGCTTTAGAGGGTATCTCTATACTCAGATTTTTTTTTTCATGGTAATTGGTCATCCACAAACCCACACTTCATCGAAGTCCATTTTCTAGGCCGCACAATGTTAGTATCATAGTTGGTCACAACCATTATAGGGTATCTCTATCGTCAGATCTCCGTTCATCATGGTTATGGGTTAAAAAAACAAAAATCTTCTCTTTAGTGGTTCTCCATATTCAAAATAGGATTCTTAGGAGGTAACTTCATGCAATGGGGATCATTGCTTCTTAAGGAGGGAGGAATGATTTGAATGGAAAGTGGAATCTACCCATGGTATTTATTCATCCATGGTATTTATCCACCCGTTCTATTGTAAGTGGCATCCACCCATGGTATTATAAGTGACATCTACCCATGATATTCATTCACACATGGTATTTACTCACCCATGGTATTGTAACTAAAAAAAGACTATAAGTAACAAGTCACATTTTGTAAAAGCACAGATTGTCCATCACAAAGTAGATTTTACAATTATTCTCTATTTTAATAAAAAAAATCTTTGTGGTTTTATTTACTATGTGTTCTCTCCTTTTTTTCAGGCGTTTCAATTTTTCAGATCTTGGAGGCATCCCCCCAAGATCCATTTCAATTTTTTAGATCTTGGGGGCCTCCCCCAAGATCTGGATCACTTATATATCTATATATATATATATATATATATATATATAAATATATAATATATATATATATATATATATATATATATATATATATTTTACTCCATGCCCAATAGATAAGGCACTAATATGCAGGGTCTCAGTGCCCTACTAGCAAGGCACTATCCCCAGTAGGAGTTGATGTTGTACCCCCTCTAGTTTTCCTTAAAATTTCTTATATTACACAGAATTTTGGTTCATGGGCTCAAAGAGTATTTGGAACTCTACATGAAAAAATGAAGAAGAAAGAAAAAGAATAAAATGTTGAAGAGACGATGGAGCATGGACCTTCTCCCCATTCTTTAATTTAATGGTGAAATAGTGGCCACTTAACGGGTGGATCCTCGTCCATCCTAGAGTGACCTCATCCAAGAGAAGCTCCGGTGGGGTAATTAGCATGATAGTTAAGCCAATGCTTTCCCCTAGAAAGTCAAAGTTAATAATGCGTACTTTTCAGATCAACGACTATGATGGGCTTCGGGGGGGTTGAGCCTCACCTCTAAACCCACTCAAGCACCCCAACGGAGGAGGATAGATGGACTCACCACCTGTTAGGACAAAACGGTGAGCACGTTAATAGTCGGGTCAACTGAAAAATGAGCGTGGAAGAAGAGCATGAAGCTTTGTAATGCATGACCCTTTCCTCTTACTTTTCACCTAATATGACTTTGCCATGTGTCTCCTGCACATCACCACATTATTTTCCCACCTACAAATATTTATAGATCGACCGTTGTGATCCAAACTCATCTATTTAAAATTTCTTTGTTCATGCTGCTCTGCCTGTTAAAAACACCATTCTCCCAACTGTTAACCTACACAGAGCCCTCTTTGTGTCCACAACATCCAATTACCTTCAGTCACTAGGTAATTCATAGTTCCTTGTACTTACATAATTATCATCATGATTAAATTAAATAAATCTACACCAAAAACCCCAAACACACAATAGTCAAAATATTATGGCCACACAGAACACTTCATGGAAACAAATGTCGAAATTCATGACTCTTTTTTTCCTTTGGACCTGGTAGACCTTTGTTTTGAATTCTATGGCCACTACCTGAAAAAAGAAGACCTTTTTTGAGTCAATGAGTTAAGACTATATTTCCTAATTGCCCCAACTATATACACTTTTCTAGAATTCATGTGATGGTTGATGGCCACCTATGTCAAAGAGAAGAACTATTGTATTTCATCCACTGGGGAGAAAATTATGGATGCTATCCCAGAATTGGTATAAAATTATTTTGTTTACCCAAAATCCCAAAACTTGGATAAATTTATAGAGACCACACTCTTCTATGAGTACAATGAACTCTCAACTAGAGAGAAATAGATTTTCCTCCAGCTAATTCTCGTTCTAAACACTCATTTTCCTTCTTATTCAAAAAAATTTCCCATTTCATTATTTTTAAAAATTGTGTCACTAATTTTGGTTGTTATTCTACTATTTTTTGGTGAGGATGAGACAACAATTATCTCCAAAGTGGCCTTAGCGATCTTACAAAAGTGATGCAACCAGATATTCCCTTGAAATTCCCTCTTTTTTATGGAGGCTATCAAGTTCCAATGTAACCAATTTTACTCGGCCTCCTACTTTAGATACTAGTCCATATTGATTTATTTGTTCCTTTACACTCTTGTGGAGGAATTTTATTACCCAAGCCTCAACATTGCAGACTCTAATAAGAAAATAAAATTTGTAGTTGACTAGGACAATTCTATGAAGAAGAAAGCCAAGAATGTGGGGTTTTGACAATTTATTTCTACTTTCATGGCCACTTATAAAATTATCAACAAAGTCTCCCCTCCTAGAGTCCTTCCCCAACAGAAACAAATTCTTCAACTTAGCAAGGATGCTATAGTGGGTGACTGGTACTTGCTTGAATACTACATTGAAATTAGGGTATATGGTTTTGAACTGCCTCCTTACCATCTTCCTATGTTTATGCCCATGAGATTTTTTTCTTTGGAGTTCATCAGGTAGAGCCTAAATACAGAACAAAACAGTTTTGTCCTTGCTAAAAAGGGTTATTGTTCAAGCTTCGAATGATAGTAGGTCGTTTTGTTGTCAACTCAAGAAAAGCTTTCCAGTAGGTTGAAATTATGTTAAAGGAATTTATGTAACAACCTCGGGTTAAAAATCCATGTAATAAACTTAATAAAGGAAAAATAAGACCAATGTCATGGATATTCCAATATGAATATTGGGAAAATCATGGTGATGGGGATCACATGTGATTACTTAATGGCTATGGAAATTTGAAAAGGAAATGGAAAAGGCTTTGAAAAGTTATGAGGCATGTATTGGCATTTTATTTATGAAAATAACGGAAAATAGGAGAAAAGGAAGGTGAAAGGTCACAAGTTACAGGAGGAAAATGAAGGACAAATAATGGAAAATGAAGAAAATAGAAGCCTTAATGATAGAAAGTATTGAGTATCGGTTCACAACTTTTGTTCGTTCAATCTTTGGCACTGTCATTCTATTTTGTGTCTCTCATACTGTTGGATACTTAGAGTTTTCTTGGAGAACTTTTGGAGCGTTGTGGCATACTTTGGATTGGATTAAGAAGGCAAAGGAAGAGAAGGAAAGTGCAAGGGAACATTGGGATCATCAACTACAACGGTTTTTGCTTAGAGGTACTGATTTGCATGTACGATTTCCTTGCTAGTTTTTACATGCATGACATATTCATGTGATTATTTAGTCATGATCTATCATTGGCATGGAGGATTTCCTAGGTTGACAGTAGTTTTTCCTAGCCTTGTCATTTCCTAGATAGCCATGGTGTTGTGGGTTTTATCATTTGTTTTTTAGTTGGTGCTCATATTCCTTATGGATGTGGGTTGAGTTATTATTTCCTACAACTTTGGTTGGACAAGCATTATGGAACCACGTAATAGCTTGGGTTGAGTTACTAGTCCTAGAAACCTTGGTCAGACAAACACTCTGGAGCCCTTGGAGGGTTGAGTTCCTAGTCTTGGAATCCTTTGTTGGACAAACACTCTGGATCCTGGTGATAGTTGTTGGTTGAATTTCTAGTCTTGGAATCCGGGTTGGAGCAAATGCTCTAAAGCCTTGGATAACTTGGATGGAGATCGATATGGTGATGCTTAGTGATGTCTGACTGTGAAGTGGAATCACTAGTTGAGGGTTGAGATAGTTTGGCCTGTGGAATCCCTAGTTTGGTTTTCTTGGTTTATTCCATGAGATACCACATTCATGTTTGGAATATGGCGCAAGGGTGATTGGATGAAAGAAAGATTTGGTTCAGTACAATCTATAGTCGGGTGGTATGTGGAAGTTCCTGACTTAGTTAGATTTGCATATGTTTATAAGAGCTCTTTTCCTCTTGTGTATTATGTGTAAATGTACTTTTTTTTATGTGGCTATGATGGGTATTCTATTATTGTTATTTATCTAGTTATATGTTGGTTACAAGTATGATTTTATGACAGACTTGAGTTATGGCTCTCATCATGTTTTGGTTAGTAGAGGAATTGTTAATGAATGAGTGACATAATATATGTTTTGGTAGCTATTATGAGAAAGAGTCAATCCTTCTTGTCAATTCTCAGATAAGCATGAGAACCCTATGTTCAGATGTGTAATTATGACATATAGATTACATGTTCGTGATGTGTTTGGTGAAATTCCTGTCATGGTTAGGATGAGTCAGGTCAGGTGCTTGTTCAAGTTTTGCATTAGAGGTGTCATATTCTTGCTACCTATAATTCCTAATAATTTAATCAATTATGGGTAGAGGCCTGAGTCCCAACCCTATATAAGTGGCTTAGAATTAGGGTTCACTAGCACAAAACTGCTTGAAAAATAATGCAGTCACATGGAGGCTTTATTGTGGGAGTGACTGAATGGTTATAGTCGCATGGATGACTTATCATGGGAGTGACTAGGGGTCTAATTAAGTTAAAAAGCAGGTTAACTCAGGGTTTTTGCACCTAGAGTGGTTGGTTAGTCCCTAGGGGTCCTGTAGCTCTTGAGGAAGGTCAGTTTGGGTTTTGGTTTTTTGATTCCACTTCCTTAATTGTACTTGGGGAGTTGAATCATATCATAGTAACTCTTCATCACATATTTACCCCAATGGACTAGTTAGATTGAGTAAGTGTAGGAGGAAGGTGTTACAGAGTTGTATCAGAGTAAACCCTTGGATTGGATGGGCGTAATGTGTTTTTCATGCATACATGTTGGTTGCATATGTGTTCATTATGTTTGTGGTCTATGTGTTTGTTAGATATGTATGGCATTGGTCATTATGACAATTGTGTTTCCTCTAGAAGTTGATGATATTGTTTTTGGGATATGTTTGTAGTAAATGCATGTAAGTTGTATATGCATCGCTTATGCATTTTAGTGTCTATATTTTGTTGTGCATGCATTGTATCTAGTTGGTTTAATAGTTGTGACATCATGCATGGTAACTGGGATGATGATTGAGATGATATCTATATACTATTATGATTATGTTTATACATGTATTGTGCTAATATGGTTGATCTTGCAGACATGATATCCTCCCCTGAACTATACGAAGGTATGTTGGTTATGTTTATGTTTTGGTTCAACTGACATGATATACTTGTAGGAAGAAGAAGATAAAATATGACTATAAAAATGGTGGATTATACTTCACGAGAGTCTCCCTATAGATTAGATGAGCAGTGTGGTGATGATTACTCCCCTCACATAGCATACATTTGGTGGGAAGATATAAAGAATTTAAGGGGCATTCGGGAAGAGGAGTTGACTTGGAGTGGGTTCGCAATATTTTTCCAAAAGAAGTATCTATTAGAGAGATACTACGATGACAGGGCAAAATAATTTTATGAGTTGAATATGGGATCCATGATCTATGAGTACACTAGTACATTCTTGGAAATGTTGAGATACATGCCTTATTTGAAGGAGGAAAAAACTCAGATTTAGAGGTTCATTAGTTGGTCACCAACAATGTTCAAGGATAGAATTGAATTTGATGATCCTAGATCATTAGAGGAAGCCATAAAAAAGCTAAAGAATTGTTATGATCAATCAAAGAGAAAATACGAGACTAAGTAAGATTGGAAACATAATGAGAAGAATTAAGGAAAATGGGATAAGAAGTGAACAAGATCTCAGGACATATGTAACAAAGAGAATGTAGCACCACTTAAGAAGTTCAATGCATCTAACCAAGGAAAGGGAATTTAGTTTGAGGAGAAAAACAAGTTTGATGGTAGGAATCTTTTACAGTGTTGGAATTGTGGCAAATATCATCATAGGAGAGATTGCCCACAACATTAAGGCAATAGATCTCATATCTATGGTTCTCAAGAGGTGAAAATAGTTAGGGATGTTAGATAGAGCACTCCTCAGATCTATGCAACATTGGATAATAGGCAAGTGGATCACTAGGCATTTATTATCGAGATGGATGGTAAGCTTTGTGATTAAGTTAATTCTATTTTGATTGACCCTAGATCTAATTATAGTTATGTTAATCCTGAATTGGTGGATAAGTGTGGTTTGAATAAAGGAGTTCATGCAGAATCTTGGTTAGTGCAGTTGGCTACAGGTACTACAAAAAAAGTTTATCATTGGGTAAGAGCCTATGCATGTGAATTGAATGGTATTCCTACATTAGTGCATTTGAATGTGATTCCATTGGGATCATACAATATGTTGATGGGTATGGACTAGTTGTATTTTCATAGGAACAAGGTGGATTTTTATGACAAGGCTATTAAGTGCTTGTATGTCAATGGATAATAGATGATCTTGCAGGGTAAGAAGAAGGGTGTGTGTTATTTGTAATATGTATTTCCAGTGATAAATGTAAGGATGTTAAATAGGTACCCAGTTCTACAGTAGTTTCAAGATGTATTTCCTGCAGAGCTTCCAAAGTTACTGTTGAACTTCAGAACTACCCTCTCCTTGACAACTTTTCTCACCTTTTTCCCTTTCTTTTCCATAAGATTACAGATCCCAGTCAATGATAAATGACAGGTTTTGTCTTAAGGAAGACATTAAATGATTGACATGTTATATTTTTATGTTTTTGCTATTTGAATAAATTTTTGCAAATTAGCTATAGAACGCAGACTATTCTGCAGCTAACTGTGTATTCTGTAGCTACTTCCATGGTCTGGCAGCTTCCAGGTGTCAAATGAAGAATCTAGCCACATGGACATCTCTAGAATCATCTCCACATGGATTCTCTCCTATTTAATCAGCCTAGATCGACAAGAAAGCAAGCTCAAGATCATAGTCAAAGGTGGAGTCAAACATATGATACCCAAAAGTAGTAGGACTCTTCATCTTCTCTTTTGTGGTTAATCAATAAATCTAACAGTTCTATTGAAAACATTAACTCAAATCAACCACCCGTGTTAACAGTTTTGTTGCAAACATCTTGCTTGAATTTAAGCCATGTGTCGCTGATCAGACGTTTGCATAGTCCTATTGTAATACATATGAGTCACCTATAGCTTGTTTTCCTCAAAGACAGTCATGATTATTTCCTTTTAAATACTGGTTGTATAGAACCAAGGGGGGTGTTTGGTCAATTTAGTGTGATCTAAATTGCTATTTATATTGTCAACCCGTGGTTCGTAAACTGACGAAGTGAGGTGTACTATATGTACTTAGATAACCATTTCCTTAGGCTTTTGTCATTTTAATCTTTTTAGTTTGTTTTTGGATTTTATTCTTGTCCTAATGTGTGGTGATGAAAGTGAAGTGTGAAGTGTGTGGAGTGTAAATGGTGATGGTTTATAAACTTGAAAAATGCTCAAAATAAAGCTTTATAGTAACTGAAATGAAACCAATTCTTAAGAGAAAACAAAATGCATCAAAAAGCGAACTAATGGCAATGGCCCAGTATCCTTGCTGCTGAAAATGAAAAGAAAGCAAAAACTTGAAAAACAACTCAAACTTAAAGTAAAACAGCTAATTCACACTACTTTAACTTTTTAGATCCTTTGCCCTTCGGCTCAATCTACCTGATGGGAAGTTATCATAAACAAGTTAAGCAATATGATATTTAACTATTCAAGAAAGTAAATTGCATAAGGAAACTAATCACACTACTTGAATTCTTCAAATCCTTTACCCCTCAGCTCAATCTACCTTGGGGAAGTAATCATGATCATAACAAGCAGTATGATAACTAAATGTAAAAAGAAATTAATCACACTACTTAGACTCTTCTAGTTCTTTACCATTCAGCTCAATCTACTTTATGGAAAGCAACTATGAGTAAGTAATATGACAACTAAATCATACTACAGTTAGTAATCTTCTGATCTCCTGCTGATATAGTCATTTGACCACAGAAAGAAATCATAAATTGTTAAGCAGTATGATATCTAACTAGCAGAAAAAGAAATAAACAAATAACAACTTGAAAAGGACAATGTTGAATGTAAACTGCAGAAAATAAAGGTTGGCAGGAAGGACAATATGATCACATATGCCAAAAGTTATTAAAAAAATGAAATATTGCCCGGGCTGCCTAAGAGAACCTGAAAAAAAGAACTGATCAGTTTACAGCTCTAAGAAAACAAAAGTAAAGATATGGACAGCAAAAACATAAAGCATATTATGTACAAACTAATGATAAAACAAAAGCATAATGAAACTAAACAAATACTTTACATGGCTTCAGCGTGCAGGGGCCCTCTACCACTTCAGCCAATCAAATAATGACAAGAATATCTTCAGAAAGGTCTTCTCATGTATTTAAATCAACAACATATAAAACAGTGGGGTGACAAGATAACCAGCAGCGTGCGGAAATTACATAAACAGTTCGGAATTTCTATGCATCCAAAAGTCTCTTTACAATGTTTGACAACGCGTTATTTATAATGTAAAAATTCTAGAGTTAACTAATCAACTACTATGCTATTAATTGTGTGCCATAGACACGTAGATCTCTTCAACCGAGATCTAGTGTAACTGTCGTTATGCTTCTTAAATCTTTGGAGTGGTTGGCTGTTAGATTGATTGTTCAAGAACGATCCTCAGGTGCACTAGAGCCTCCATGAGCTGGGAACTAGGCCATGTATCATTCACATTCCCAAAACAGTGACGTGCCACCGCTGAACTCTTTGGTTGGCCATGTCTTTGACTTTGGTTGACCGCGGCCTCTAATGGATGATTTGGCCGGTTCGAAGGGACACGATCCATGTACATGCCATCTGGAGCTTGCCCATATAGCCCGTTACTTCAGAAGACACCTAGAGCACAGCTTTTAACAAAATAGCTGCGGAATCCTGTGCTGGCTACGGAAACCTGTGTTGGCTGCGGAAATTGACAAGTTTCCGTAGCTGCATGAACAAAAAACTAAACCAAACAACAGACATCAGTATAGTTAGAAAACCATATAAATAGTCCTTTTTAAACTATAATGAAATGATTTAACCACTAGATGAGTGAAGTGAGTGGAGAATGAGGGTTAAGAGGGTGTGTAGGAAGGTGCAAGGTTGAGGCTCAACATACCCCCACTGTGAAGGTGTTGCATGTCCTCATGCAACCAAAATTGAGTGATTTCCCTTTTAATCTACATGCTCTGAGGCTTATGCAAGGACATCTAGTCCTCTTTTCTTTTTCCTTGATGCCATCATAATCATCATCCTTGGTTTTCTAACCAAACATTTAAACTTGAGGTTAATTAGAGCCCTGCTTAGCTTTTTGCATCTCTTTTTCTGTCTTCTATTCTTCTTCTGCCACAATCCTAAATGGAGCATGGTATTATCATGGACCATTTTGTCTACTTTACTCTGCTCTTTGAGTGTTTCATTTTCTTGTATTTTGTGTCTATTTAGGACTTCCAGTTCAAACACTTCTTGTTTTAGAGACTGAACTTGTGCATCAAGTGGCAGAGAAGTGCTAGGTCCTGCAGCTAATTGCTCTAGGGATTCCAGGTAATTGTATACCCCTTGCTGATTAGGATCCACATTAGGTGATTTTCTCTGTTTGAACTCAAAATCTTGTGGAGGAGGACTGCCTGCTCCTTCTTTCCGAAAAGGACTTTCCTCTCGTGGAGGGCTTGTGTCAAGGCTTGGTTGTTCTGGAGATTTCTCAAGTATTTATTCACTTAATTCAATAATGTGGGACTGATCTCCCTTGGTTTTCTTCCATTTTCCTTTTAACCGAGAGCTCCTTCTCAAGGATGAACTCACAACTGTCTTTTCTGCACTCTATTTCCCTTTCTGCTATTTCTTGGCCAAGGCAGCAGCTTTGAGATCCACTAGCCTTTCTGACAGAGGCTGGTAGTCCTCTTCCAAGGATTTTTCAGGTGATGGAGAGACTTCTTGAGTGGTTATTTTTCCCTTCACTTTCTTTTGTTTCTTATTCTTGGCCTGGTCTTCTTCCTCTTTTTGGGCAGTCTCTTCAATTTCTTTAAGAGGGGAATCTTGTGCTGTAACATTTTTATCCCTCCTCCTACTTTGCCTTGGGATTTTTGATGGACTACTTCCAGAGGCTTCAGCTGGCTCTTGGAAGTAGTTTCTTGTGAGAAATTGTTCCCAAGTATCCTTAGATTTCTTTAACTGCTCCTCAATCAGAATTCTTATTAGCCCATGATGATAGAGATGTGGCTCAACCGTAACACTCATCTTCTTTAAACTTGCTAGTAGAAAATGTGGTAAATTAAGAACATGTAAATCTATAAAATTCATCATTAACCTCACATGGTACATGTACATAGAGCCAAAACGGCCCTCACATGTAATAAATTTCTATATAACCAACAATAAACCAGACCATTCTTCTTTCAATACATGCACAGGGATACCTCGGGTGAATACTGCGGTATCAATACCTTGATTTCGCAGCATCGTTCTCCAGATTTGGTCATCTACGCTCCTATTGTGAACCATATTTCTCCGTCTTGAGGCAGGCATGTAGCTACTGCTATTGTGGCCTCGGTCACCGCAAACTTTAAGTCTCCCACCTCTATTGTCTGTCCGTTAAAGGACCTTGCAAAGGTTTTAGTCACTTCCTTATTATATCCTTTGAATTTCTGAATAAACCAGAGCCACTTGGCTTTCTTTAATAACTCCTTGACTTGGGGATAACCTTCCAAGTATTTTGATCCTTCCGGCTCGGCTCTCAGTAGTTTTCCCATTCTTGGCTTTGAATTCACCGAGGCTTTTTTATCTACGTATAAGGGTTAAGGAAGAATGGCTCTGTCACAGAGTTTTTAGCAGAGACTATAGCAGTTGTAATCGGGGTTTAGGACGGTTGCAGTGGTTGTAGTCAAATCATCAAGAAAAACGTATTGACTGTAGTCGGAAATAGAGGGAATGCCCGGATCACAGGAAGAACAACAAGTGAGCAGGGGTGACCTTGATCGAATTTATAAAATGAACATGAGTATATGTGGGGATTATGATATGAGTGGAGTAACGGCTTGATTTTCCTGAGTTAGGTGACTGTATGTGAGATTTACACATCTCAAGTAGACGGCTGCGGGAATTATGGCTTGTAAGAGCCATAATACAATAGGTCACGTCTTAAGAGTACGAGTCATAAATAGAAGTATAGTCATTTTTGAGTTTGAACTCGAGTAATCATAAGACCGTTAAGGAAAATGAATGCGAGGTGTATGGAATGGTATTGTGAGATAGGAATGGTGGTGGGTGAATAATTAAATCATTGCACATAGAAGAATCGATCATGGGTTAATAACTATAAATAATGATGACTTGAAGTGTTGTTTGATAGAGAGTTTTGATCATACCTTTGGACACTTGTCATTCTTTGCTTAAGATTTTTAACCTGTTGCTCCTTTTTGATATTTTGATGATGCCCCATGTCCTTAGCTCACGTACACCAGCATTGCATGCTTTTGGCACTAACAGTTGATTTTATTTTGAAAACAGAGTGATGCTGGCTGCGGAAATCATTTCTAGCTACGGAAACAGGTTCCATTTGCGGAAACGGTGGCCAGCTGCGGAAACTGAAACAACACCCCCTGATCTACACAAAGATAGTTTTAGAGGAAAATAGTTGAATGAAAATAGTCCTGAAATGGGACTTTTATTGCTGAAATGGAATGGAATGAAAATGAAGTGAGAATGGAGTGAGAATGATGATGAAAATGAAATGGAAGTGGAATGAAATGGAATGAGTGGGTGAGATGGAATGAAGATGGAAAGAACATGAGAGGATATTTTTTTTGGAAAATATAGTGTCAGGTGCCCCTGATTTTCACTCCATATTTTCTGTATAAGATTGCCAATGCATGATTGGTTTAAAGGCTTATACATTTTTTTTATTTTTTTTTTCTTTTTTTTCCTTTTTTTTTTAGAAACCATAAGAAACCAAGATCAGGTTGATGGGGGAGAAGGATTCTTCTCCACCAGCCTTATTGCAGAATTCTCTTGGAAGATTTTGACAAACTCTTCTCTGGAAAGTGGCTTATGATAAACTTTCAATCGGTGGCCATTCACAATAAGAGGAGTCTGAGATTCATCAATGGTCTTGATTCTTACCGCTCCATTGTCAAAGACTTTATCAATCTCATATGGCCCAAGCCAATGAGTCTGAAACTTTCCTTTGAAGTCTTTAAACTTGGAATCAAACAGTAAGGCCCAATCTCC
>APFE031576996.1:0-13389 GCA_000404065.3 Pinus taeda
TTATAGCTACATGTACTAACCCCATACTTGAACACAATCTCTGCAACCAAACTACTTCCTTCCTTGCATGAGTGGCTACCATGTATTCGGCCTCTGTAGTTGATAGTGCCACTACAGATTGTTTCTTACTCATCCAACTGACTGTGCCTCCAAATAGGTTAAACACATACCCACTTGTAGATCTTCTCTGATCCAGATCTCCAGCCTGTTCTGCATCAACAAAGATATGAATATCCAAAAAAAATTCCAATCCTGTTCTTCCTTGATAGCACAAACCATAATCACTAGTGCCACGCAAATACCTAAAATCCGCTTCACTGTTGTCCAATTCTCCTTCCCTGGTTTTGAAATAAACATGCTCAATACTCCCACTGCATATGCAATGTCTGGTCTATTACAGACCATTGCATACATCAAGCTACCGATTGCACTTGCATATGGAACACGGGACGTGTCCTCTTCCTCTTCTTGTGTCTTGGGACACTGTTCAACAGATAACCTCACACCTACAAGAATAGGAATCTTCATCAGTTTACTATCCTGCATATTAAACCTCTACAGTATTGTCTTGACATACTTCCTCTGGTTTAACCAGAGCTTCCTCTTTGCTCGATCTTTTTAATTTCCATGCCCAAAATATAGTTTGCAGCACCAAGATCTTTCATGTCGAATTTGGAGGACAATTGGGTCTTCAAATCCTGGATAATTTCTTTGTCATTTCCAACCAACAACATATCATCCACATACAAGACCAGATAAATAACATGGTCACCAATTAATTTGAAATACACACAGTGATCTACTTTTCTTCTGGTGAATCCAAGTCGCCATATAAATGTATCAAATTTCTGATACCACATCCTTGGTGACTGTTTTAACCCATACAAAGACTTCTTTAACTTGCATACCAGTTCTTTCTTACCCTTCACCGTAAATCCTTCAAGTTGCTTCATGTAGATTTCCTCTTCTAGATCCCCGTGAAGAAATGTTGTCTTCACATCCATCTGTTCTACCTCAAAATCAAAAGCAGCAACAACAAATAAAAGCAATCTAATAGAAGCTACCTTGGCAACAGGAGAAAAAATATTACGAAAATCAATTCTTAGCACCTGGGAATAACCTTTTGCTACCAACCGAGCTTTGTATTTCTCCACCTTTCATTCTGCATTTGTCTTCTTTTTGAACACCCATTTTCTACCAATGGGTTTCCTTCCAGCCGACAACTCCACCAGATCCCAAGCCTCATTTTTGTGCAAAGATGCCATTTCATCAACCATGGCCTCTTTACAGAGTTTTCCATCCTCTGAGTCCACTGCTTCCTTCAAAGTTTTGGGATCACCATCAGTAACAGACAAAGCAAAATTTGAACAGAAAGAAGATGGACTATACCTATATAGATGCCTTCTTTCTCTAACTGATCTTCTCACACTTAGAGTTTGTGGCTTTTCATCTTCTAATTCCTCCTTTGCTGTAGAGTTTGATTCTTCCTCCTTTAGCTCAAACTCTATCTTCTCAGATTCTTCTCAGATTCTTTAGACAACAACTGGATGGCCTAAACTCCTGCTTCAACAAAAGAAACAGATTTTCACATCTTGTGAATTACCTCCATGTCTTTACATTTGCACACAAATGATTGACTATATAACAAGCCAACAAAACATGCCTTTAAAACAATTGACCCTTCAAGTCAAGCGTGTAGAAAAAGAATTCTACAGTTCTTTTTCAAAGATGAAACACTTCATCAACATCTCCATCTTGGAGACCATATCAACTTTTCTCAAGTCAATATTGCATTACATGCATGTTTACAACAAAGTAATCAACCCTTCAAGTTAATCACACACACACATGTTCAAATATAAGGAAATCATCAACGTCCTTGTGTTCGTACACATCATTCTCATGCATGCATTTCATCCTTCAACTTTTGCTTAAGCACACTATACTTTTGAAGCTGAAATGAATATAATGTTGCAGCAATAAAGTGAGTCTCCTACTCAACTTTTCCATTCACCTTCTTGGTAAAAGCCAGCAACTTGCATTCTATTAACAAAGAAATGCATTTTGTTGATTTGATGCATTTTCAAAAGACATGCAACCTTAATTGAATAAGAAATCTAACTATTTCTTATCAATCCATTTCAAAGGTGCTACCTTTGTTTGCACATCAACATCAACATGTGAATCATCCTGAAACACATCATTTATGGAATATTTCTTTCCATTCCTGCCATTCTTTCATTCCACCTTCTTCAAGTTTCGTGGAAGCATTGTTGGATTCAGAGTCCAACATTTTGCAGCAATATGTCCCTGCTTATGGCAGTAAGTGCAACACATGTGATCTTCTCAGCATCATGATTTGTGTTGTCCAATGGATGTTTTGCTTTTTGCTTCTTTTCCTTCCAAAGTTTCCTACATGTGGCCATGTTCTTCCAACAGCTAGAAACATTATGGTTATCCAAACCACAAAAGGAACATGCAATGTTTTTCTAATGCTTATATGGAAATTTACCATGCTTTACATAATCAAAAGGAATATGATTAGAACTGTATTTATACCTTTCTTTTTCACCTTTATTACCTTCATGAGGAGGTGAGTCAAATGAAGAAGTGGCCCCCTTTGGAACACCATCAATCTATTCAAAGCTTTCAGAGTTTCCACAACTCTCTGGTTCAAGTGTATGCTTATGAACACCTTTGTACTGCAAAGCATGTTTCAAACTATTGCATTCCCCATGGATACAATCTTTACACTCTTGAGGTAGAAGACCTGAAATGAAACTCCTTCTTGGAATTGCTTCAATTGTCTTCATGCCAGCTTTGGAAGTTTCTCTATAAGATTGTCCATATCCAAGACCCAAATACTTAGGCCTTTCCTCAAACATTATTGGCTCAACAATACCCTATGCATGTTTGCCCAAGCCTTTTTCTTGATAGCCCATCTTGCACATTAACTTGGACCCTATGGCTCTAGTATGTTTTTCTAAAGAACCACCATAAACATTATTAGAGGAATTCGAAGACAAACTGGAATTGTTTACCCACTCTTCAAGCTGATACTTGACTAAGGCTTCTTTGGTAACAAGGTGTTGTGTCTCCAACTCATGCACCCTTTCCAGGTTCATAGTTGTAATATGAAGTTGGCCTTCCACTCCCTGCAATTTGTTAGAAAGCAACTACTGCTCTTCCTTCATGGAATTCAACTGATCTCGAAGTTCAACACTCATTTCTCTTACCATATCCATCATGATGAACAAGTCTTGGTTCATGTCTTCATCAGAGAATATTGTGATGAAGGAAGGATTTGAGTACTTACTTGTAGAAGTAGTCATTATCAAAATGAACAAAAGAACTTAAAACAAGATTAACAAAGAGCTTATTCAAGCAACCTTTTGCAACAAACCTCTTCTGCTTCAAGGATTGCTCTGAGGTCCTTTGGGATAAGAATAATTCCTTCAACCCTTCTTCCTTCTTGTCCTCTCCTAGACCTAGCTACTAATAGCTTTCCCTTCACCTCTGCAAACACACACAACAGTCAGTTTATAAACAATCAAACAGCTAAATCCTTTATACTGTTTGAACACCTTTCAAGTCAAACAAGCATATAGATTGCTCTGTCAATCAAGCATTCTGATCTGATACCACTTGCATCATGATACAACCTACTTCATGATACAACCTACTCTGCTATAAGTTACTCTAATATAACCAACTCTAATACCACCTTCTTTGAAGGTGGGGTTAATCAACCTGATGCTCAGATATCACCTGATTTGAAATGTGGCACTAAAGGTTTCTTGTCTTGCTTACAAAACCTATCCCACTCCAAAGCTTATATATCCCTAAGATCTATGCTTATGATTGATAATTTGTGGAATTAAAATAACATGAAATAGGTGTATGCTTGTGTTTTCCTTTAACTATTAAGTGCTTATGCTCATTTTCTTAAACTGATATGAAATGCATATAATAGTAAATAAAGTAGCAAATAAGAAAACCACAGGAGACAACAATATGGTTGAATTATTTTACAAGTTACACAGTCATCTCCAATAGATTATGACTGAACCATTGGGCTTAGAATACCATATTTATCCCTAGCCGTTTGGCTCTCTAGCTCTCGGCTCTCAGCCCTGGCTCTCGACTCTTGGCTCTCGGCTCTGGCTCTCGGCTCTAGCTCTAGCTCTCTCCCTCGCTCTGGCTCTTGGCTCTGTGGCTCTGGATCTTTGTAAGGAGAATAAACACCTCTAACCTTTGGTGGCTTCTCTCTGTTCTCCTCTTACTGGCTTGTATTATTTCCAATGTGTGAGCTCCCCCTAAGCCTCTACACAACAATGGGATTTATGCCTCTGATGGCTCGAACTCCTCGAGTCCACAAGATCACGTCTCCAGACCCCCTAGACGGTTACCAAAACCTCTTTGGTTCCCAAAAATTCCTTCATCTGTGCTGGACCCTTCTGTCTGTATATTTTCCTTCTCTTCTGTGTTCTAATTCATGTTTTCATGACACGTTGTGTTTCATCATTTCTTTGTGGCTCTGCATCTCTTTGAATGGCCCTTCGCTCACTGGCTTTGTGGCTCTGCGTCTGGCCCTCTAGATCTCTGGCTCTGTGGCTCTGCATCTAGCCCTCTAGCTCACTGGCTCTGTGGTTCTATGTCTTCTATAACACATTCCTATTACAAAATGCCTAATTACAGCATGGCACAGGTGAATGGGAGCCGCTACAAAGAAAATACATAGGTGGCCTTTCTTTTGGCAAATTCCCGAAAATAGAACATAATAACCAATGCACAGGAAATTCATGGCAAAAAAGATTAATCCAGATCTCAAGGAACAATAAACTTGACATTATAATGTCATCGAGTCTGCCCATTGCAATCACATGTCGCATGGTGCATTTGCCCCTTTGTATAATCGCAATCCGATTCACCGATCTCTTATCACTTTGATCGGCACCTCATCGACTATCGACATTATCACTATATTGCTTATTGGTGGTCGCTTCTTCCATGGTCCGCAGCCCTTAAGCTCCCCAGATCAACGATCTCCGATCAGATCTTGACTGTTGATTCCTTTTCCAATCCGATGACTCAAAGTGCTCATCCCCATCCGCCTATCGCATATCGCAATATGCAATGGCATGGGTCTTGGTGCTATGCTCCTCCAATTGCTGATCGCTGATGACATCAGAGTATCACTATCATTGATCGCACATCACATCATCTCATGTCAACGACCCTTTGTATTGCGCTACCCAATCACTGATTGCTGATATCAGTGCATTACATATCAGCTCTTCGCAATGCTATAGGTCCTTCCCCTTGGGTTATGTGTGATGCGATATCGTGATGCAACAAATTGCAATCGCATATCGTTGCATCCTTCAGCCTGTGGTAAGTCTTCTCCTTTGCTTTTCCTCTAATGCGATTTCCTCTAAGGAACATGTATTTCCCTTAAGTCCCATTTTATGAGAAATTTCCTCCTTTTCTAAGGACATTAGGAAAATTTATTTTTACAATAACTTCTTCATCCGAAGCGCATTCAAATTGCGTTAGATTCAGAATGAAGAGATATATGCAATGAGACTATTTCCAAGAGCATCCTTTGACTTTCTTTTTCCTCTGTGAGGAGTATTTTTAGACTTAGAGTCTATACTAGATCCATTTTGGATCAAAAATCGCTTGTAAAATGCTCGTCATTATAGATTAGACATGGATAACGAGGTTTCAGTGCCGAAGTAGAGGAATCTGATAATTTCTCTTGAGGGGGATCATCTTGCTTCTTCTTATTTTTCCCCTTCTTCTTGCCTCCTGGTTGCTTTTGATTCTTTCTCTTGTCAGATGACACGACATTGACTTCTAAAGCAAGAGTGTTTTATGGTGCATTGGAAGTTTGATTAGAAATGGTAAGTGTTTGACTAGATGGTCTACTTTCCATTTGTGTGCTCAAATAACCAATCACACTGTCGTCGGCCTGAGAGTCCTTACTCTACGATGGAGGAGGAGGACTGGGAAAGTTGGTCAAGGTGCATTCAAAATCTTGTCGTAGAGCATGCCAGACTGTGTATAAATAAAATCCAAATATTGGGAATGAGAAATTTCTTGCTTTAACTCCACCTTTTGCCACATCCCCGTTGATTGATGGAAACAAGTATTTTATAATCCACTCAGCCAAAATCTAATCAGGAACATGAGTCTTAACCATTCAATGACGACGATGCCACTCATGAATATGATTTGATATATGAGTAGAAGTAGTTGGTTTAAATTTGGTGAGAGTTCTGTTCCAGTCTTGTATATCAGCCCAATATACTGTGTCGGTCGATATATATATCACTGATCTGATCCACCAATTCGATATATATCACCGATGGCGATCACTGACCTCGCTTTATCACAATTTCAAGTCGTAATGACCCTTTGTAGCAAGGATCTGCCAATCACTGATCACTGACGACAATCACAATCACATATTGCATTATCGGCATCACATGACCCCTTTGCATTGTGGTTCCCCAATCGCTAATCTTCGATCAATCGGTGCTTTCACTTATCAGCACCATCGCATGTTGGCAAGTCACATGGTCATGGGTCTTTTAAACACTCCGCTTGACTTTCTCCGATGCGATGATAATGCTCCATTATAACATATATGCGATACAATGAAGGAATAAGATGTGATGAACTTTAAGGGATTTTATATTTAAAAACACATTTTCCCTTAAGTCCCATTTACTGAGAAATTGAGTCCTTTTCTAAGGACATTGGGCAAATTTATTTTTAAAATAACTTCTTCATATGAAGTCCATTTTAGCCCATTCAAATTGTGTTAGATTCAAAATGAAGAGATATATGCAATGAGACTATTTCCAAGAGCATCCTTTGACTTTCATTTTCCTCTGTGAGGAATATTTTTTGACTTAGAGTCTATATACTAGATCCATTTTGCATCACTCCTTCCCACGAAAAAGCTTTTGGACTCCAAAAGACTGATATATTGTTCTGAACAGTAAATGAGAGTACCTCACCCTCTTATTTCAGACTCCATACACTTTCCTTGCATAGTGCCTCTGAACCAAAACCTTTGAACACTTTCCTTCCTGGATGTGTTGGTCCTCCTAGGAAGAATTGTCTTCCTCAACTTCCTGCAGAACTCCTACTGAGAAGCTCACAGAAGGTAGTTTGAACTTATCTACCTTGATCATTGATCAAAGGTGGCTCAAACCAATGTGAAGTTACATCTGCTTCATAAAATTTTCATTTGTACTTGTTTGACATACTGTCAACAAAAAATTTTAACAATAACAGGATTACAGACAACAACTGGATGGCCTAAACTCCTGCTTCAACAAAGGAAATAGTTTCAAATCTTTTGAACACCTCCATGTCTTTACATCTGCATACAAATGATTGAATAGATAACACGCCAATGAAACATGCCTTTAAAACAATTGACCCTTCAAGTCAAGCATGTAGAAAAGGAACTTTAGGATCCTTTTTCAAAGATGAAACACTTGATCATCATCTCCATCTTGGAGACCAAATCAACTTTTCTTAAGTCAATATTGCATTGCATGCATGTTTACAACAAAGTAATCAACCCTTCAAGTTAATCACACATACATGTTTAAATACAAGGAAATCGTCAACATCCCTGTGTTCATGTATATCATGCTTATGCATGTATTTCATCCTTCAACTTTTGCTTAAGCACACTGTACTTTCGAAGCTGAAATGAATATAATGTTGCAGCAATAAAGTGAGTCTCCTACTCAACTTTTTCCATTCACCTTCTTGATAAAAACCTGCAACTTGCATTCCATCAACAAAGAAATGCATTCTATTGATTTGATGAATTTTCAAAAGACATGCAACCTTAATTGGATAAGAACTCTAACCATTTCTTACCAGTCAATTTCAAAGGTCCTACCTTTGTCTGCACATCAGCATCAACATGTGAATCATCCTAAAACACATCAATCATGGGATCTTTCTTCCCATCCTTGCCATTCTTTCTTTCCACCTTCTTCAAGTTTCGTGGAAGCATTGTTCGATTCAAAGTTCAACATTTTGCAGCAATATGTCCTTGCCTATGCTAGTAAGTGCAACACATGTGCATCCTCTTGACAGCGCGGTTTTCCTTGTCCAGTGGACCTTTGCCTTCTTGCTTTCTTTCCTTCAAAAGTTTCCTGTATGTGGTTGTTCCCTTCCAACATCTAGAAACATTACGGTTAACCAAACCACAAAAGGAACATGAAATGTTTTCCCAAGCCTTTTCCTTCATAGCCCATCTTGGACATTAACTTGGACCCTATGCCTCTGGTATGTTTTTCAAAAAAACCAACATAAACATTCTTAGAACAATTTGAAGACAAACAGGAATTGTTTACCTCTTCTTCAAGATGATACTTGACCAAGGCTTCTTTGGCAACAAGGAGTTGTGTCTCCAACTCATGCATCATTTTCAGGTTCATATTTGCAATATGAAGTTGCCTCTCCATTTCCTGCAATTTGTCAAAAAGAAATTGCTTCTCTTCCTTCATGGAATTCAACTACTCTCTAAGTATGATGCTCTTCCTTCCATCCTCATACATTTCTCTCACCATATCCATCATGGTGAACAAGTCTTGCTTCTTGTCTTCATCAAAGAATCTTGTGAAGAAAGAAGAATTTGAAGACTCACTTATAGAAGTTGTCATTATCAGAATGAACAAAGAACTTGAAACAAGATTAACAAAGAGCTTATTCAAGCAACCTTTTGCAACAAATCTCTTGTGCTTCAAGGATTGCTTTGAGGTCCTCTGGGATAAGAAGAATGCCTTTAGCCCTTCGTCCTTCTTGTCCTCTCCTAGACTTAGCTTATCAATAGCTTTCCCTGAACCTTTGCAACTCAAACAATAGGCAGCTTACAAACAATCGAACAATTAATCCTTGACTGTTTAAACACCTCTCAAGTTAAACAAGCAAATAGATTTCTCTGTTAATCAAGCATCCTTCTTTGATCGATCAAACATCATGATACCACCTGATCTAGTATAACTTGCTCTAATATAACCTTCTTTGAAGGTGGGGTTAATCAACCTGATGCTCTGATATAACCAGCTCTGATACCACCTGATATGAAATGGGGCACTAAAGGCTTGTTGTCATGCTTACAAGATCCTCTCCCACTCCAAAGCTTGCATATTTTCAAGATCTATGCTTATGATTGATAATTTGCAGAATTAAAAGAACTTGAAATAGGTGTATGCTTGTGTTTGTACTTTAACTGTTAAGTTCTTTAAGTCTATTTGCTTGAAATGATATAAAACGTATAACAACAAATACAATGCAGCAATACGCAATCACACATAATAGCAATATAATATGGAGTTCACTCAAACCTCTTGGGCTACGTCTCCTTGAGCACTAATCAACTCGATTAGACTCTTTGGGATTATGGCTGAATTATTTTACAAGTTCCACGCTAAACTCCAATAGGTTACGACTGAACCATTGGGCTTAGAATACTATTTTTATCCTTGGCCATTTGGATCTCTGGCTCTCGGTTCTTGGCTCTCGCTCTCGGCTCTGGCTCTCACTCTGGCTCTAGCCCTCGGCTCTGGCTTTGGCTCTGGCTCTGGCTCTCGACTCTGGTTCTCGCTCTAGCTCTGGCTCTTGGCACTGGCTCTGGCTCTGGCTCTAGCTTTGGCTTTGGCTCTTGGCTCTCACTCTGGCTCTAGCTCTCGGCTCTGCTCTCGCTCTCTGAGCTTCTGGTTTCGCTCGACCTCCAAGCAACTCCAAAACCTCCCCTTTCAACTGTGCTATAGGGCTTTTGTGAGGCATCCCTCTGGCTCTGCGGCTTCCTGTTTGTTTCTCTCTGTCTAATAATTCCTTTGTCTCTTTGACTAGCCCTCTAGCTCTCTGGCTCTGTGACTCTCTATGTATAATGCATTCCTATTACAGAAAATCCTGCTTATAGCGTGGCACAGGTGCGATGGACTGTTTCCAATGGGAATGACACAGTCTGTTGTTCTTCTGCCTACATTCCAAAAATATCCAAATAATGAATACACAGGCAAAACACATCATGGGCCGTTCAACGAGATTTCAAATATTATGAAATTGCGACCATAACCTTATCGGATCTGCGCCTTCATCGCAAATCGCAATCTCACGCCGCATGGGTCTACTGCTTCCCAGTCCTTTTCATTCCCCAATCTCTAATCTCTGATCGCTTCGATCACTGGTATCGCATATGGCATATCAGATCGACCCAATGTACTGTGCCGGTCAATATATATATCGCTGATCCGATCCGCCGATCCGATATATATCACCGATGCTGATCGCCGGCCCCACTTTATCACAATTGCAATTCAAAGTGGCCTTTTGTATAGGGGATCCGTTTATCATTGATCGTCGACGCAGATTGCAATCGCATATCACATTATCGGCATCACATGACCCCTTTGCATTTTGGTTCCCCGTTTGTCGATCTCTGATCAATCGGCCTTTCGCTTATCGGCGCCATTGTATGTCGGCAAGTCATATGGTCACGGGTGTTTTAAACACTCTGCTTGACTTTCTCTGATGCAACGACAATGCTCCATTATAACATATATGTGATACGATGAAGGAATGTGATGCGATGAACTTTAAGGGATTTTATGTTTAAAAACACATTTTCCCTTAAGTCCCATTTAATGAGAATTGTCTCCTTTTCTAAGGACATTTGGCAAATTTATTTTTTCAATAACTTCTTCATCTGAAGCCCATTTTAGCCCATTCAAATTGTGTTAGATTCAGAATGAAGAGATCTATGCAATAAGACTATTTCCAAGAGAATTCTTTGACTTTGATTTTCCTTTGTGAGGAATATTTTTAGACTTAGAGTCTCTACTAGATCCATTTTGGATCAAGATGCCATGGTTTCCTTCTCTAGAGGAGGCATTAGGTTTGTTGAGAGTACTGCATCTAGAGATTTTTCCACACTTCCCTCTGCTTCCTACGATCTCGGTGTTTTTATCGACCTTTTCTCATGCTTAGGGTACAATTTAACAGGGGTTTCAAACTCCTTTCTTGACTTAAACAAAAATTATGCCCATTTTTCTCTTCTTCATGCCAGCTCATGAACAATAATCATTTTAATGAGACTATAATGACAAAAACTAGTTTTGGCCCTTATAAATGTCGACTAAACACTTCTAGGCACTTTATGTAGACTTTAACATAGGAAGAAAGGGAAAATGACATCACAACCATCTGTAAAGTGGAGAAGAAGTCTTATATGGTAAAGAAAAATAATTGCATACCTTCCCTTACAAGTTATAAACCTCTGGAACGCACATAGAAGCAACCATCATTGCCTATGAAATGCAGCTCTCGAGGACACCCTTGGACCAGTTAATCGACTTAAATGCCAATTTGAGGAACTTAGAACACTCTCCCAAATCGAGTTGCCCCCCTTTGAAATATTTCTCACCATTTAGAGGTAACCCTATTACTTTACTCATTAGTTTTTCTAACAGTTTTATCTCGATATTTCCATCTTTTGTTGTCTTCCCATCGAAATTTTGAGAAAATGTCATGGTTACCTTATCATTTTTCTCCTGAAACTTCTTGAGAAAATTCATCCACCCCTTTTCCTCAAATCTATGTTTTCATGCTACATATTTGGGGCTAGCGCAGAACTAAGTAAATGTGGGTTCATGCTTGTTGGCCCCATGCTGACAATGAAAACAATTTTAAGGCCACTCGAGGAGTTAGAAGGTCACTAGTTGATTCATAGAGGACTATGAATTGGAAAAATATATGAAATCAAAGATAAAAAAATTCCAGTCTATTATTTCTAGGATTCAAATGGATGGTGGGATCGACTAGGAAGGGTAACCATTTTTTTGGATTATGCCAAGAATTGGGTTAATTTAAAATGACAATAAAAAGTATCGAAGCGTGTGCCATGACCGAAGGAAAATAATCATTACTCGTTGTTGGATTAAACAATTATTGATTACGTATTAAGTCATGATAACATATAAACTAAATGAATGGAACACAAACCACTAATCAGACTCTATTACTCACATTCTTTGTATTAATCCAAATAAATGAAATTATATCCATACCTTTGCTTGATTGTATAATGATGTCTAATGATTCGAAAAGAATGAGTTACAGAACACCTTTAGCATTATCGAAAGCTAATATTAATGCTTTTGCAAATGTTGAATATGACATGGATAGACTGTTGCCTTTAATTATAAACTCTTAAAGTTTCCAAACTGATGCCTCTAAATTTAGTGTTGCCACTAAATTGGATGTTTTCAAACTGGTGATGAATGAAATTTAATTTCTATGATATCTTAATCATGTTCTACAGTACCAGACTAATTTAGTACTGGAAAAAAAAAAACGCATAGACAATGTTTAAGTACTAAATTGAGTACTGAAATGTCGAAATTTTCCAGATGTTGTAGGTGAAGGCTAGCAACAACAAAAATATTGAACCATTGAAATTGTGTTGATACAACAACTAAGGAACACGGTTTATTAAAATCACTCTCATCTTATCTTGGAACTAGTTTGGAAAAATCAATTATAGGAGGAAGATCTGAGTTGAAATATGACTATCCTTGAAATTGTTGTTAGGATATTCCGACACATAGGAAATAGTTAAGTTCAACTTGGTCTAGTATAGAGTTAGGTATAGAGTTAGGTAAAGTGTGTTTCTTTACCGTTGTACATTTTGTAACTTACAATCCGACGGTCACGATATGTAGTGATCCGACGGTTCATTCTCTCCTCGGTATTACCGACACTTGATCCGTGGCTTGACACCCGATTGGTCCATGAATTCTATTTAAAGCGCATGGAGGGTCATTTGTAGGTTAACCGTGCATGAGAGAAGCTTATGTAAATTTTCATTCTTTTATTAATAAATTGCCTGTAGTAGCCACGTTGGCGCAGGCCGTGGACTGTTTCCCTCTCTGAGGGTTTTAACCACGTCAAAATACTGGTGTATTGATCTGTGATCTGTTTGTGAGCGGTGTCCTTTTGGTGTTCTGTCTGAGGAACTTACCCTGTAAATTCCTACATGGTATCAGAGCTATTTGAGGGCCGCGTCCGTTGGTGATCCAAATCTGAAGCCGGTAGAACTGCATGAGGCTGTCGTTTCCTAGATCTACTGTTTCTGACTGCTTTCGGGCCGAGAGGACTGCTCTGTTGTGTTCGGAGCATCTGTTCCAGTGAGGAACCCCTTTCGTTTCACGCGAAAAGGTTTCCGGTAGCCCTATATGCGTCATTTTAAGATCTGGAGGTATACAGTCTTTATTTGCAGTTTACTGTTATTTTCTCTCTGCTTATTTCAGTTTCGGTTTATTTAGTTTTTTTTAACCGGATCTATACCTT
>APFE031576997.1:2911-57911 GCA_000404065.3 Pinus taeda
TAATAATAATAGTGGGCTTCTATGGGGCACAATAATAACAATATGGGCACTACATGGGTACATCAATATAATAAGTGGTTTGTACTAATAACAATAAGGGGTGACACTAGTAGTATAGGGGCCTAACACAGAACCTTGTGCATTGACCATTGACCTGCGGAACCCTGAGCATTGACTTTGATGTGTTGACTTTTGGACTCTTTTCCCTATTTGGACATCAACTTTGACTGGCTGTAACTTTGTCATATGAAGTCCTTTTTTACTCATTCAAGTTGCATTAGATTCAAAATGACGCGATCTACGGAATGGAGTTGGTTTGAAAATCATACGACAACTTTTAACTTTGAGAGCATCTTTTGGATCCTTCGGATCATGAACACATCAAGAAGACCTTACAAACGTGGAATATAACAAAAAAATAAGAATTCATGCATGTGAAGGGTTGAACTTGACTAAAACTTTAAGTCCAAAATGATCAACTCTTATTCTTTATAAGCCGAAATTAAACCAAAAAGAAGCACTTTTTTGTGTGGATGATCAAGAGATTATAGAAGAATATTGTTGAAGGTGTTTTATGGTGATGTTGTTGCAAATATTGCATTGGTGATTGTGTGTGTGGTTGAGAGACAAAGAAAAAATATTTTGTAAAAGAGAGGAATGCATGGTTTAAGTTTGAAAATGGAATGAAAGATGAACCAAGGAAGTCTAGCAAGTTGTAGCTTGCGAATCAGGGGTTGTAGCTCCTTTCGGTGGTAGTTGATAAACTCAAGGTTGTATCTCCTTTTAGTAGCAACTGATAAACTAGGGAGTAGTAACTTCCTTCAGGTTGAAGCCTAAGAAACAAACATATTGAGGGTTGTAGCTCCCAAGTAGGTTGAATCCTACCAATTGATGTAACAACAAGTTGAAGCTTTCCTATGTAAAAGAAATTGAGAAAAATATTGAAGAATCTATGATATAATATGTTCTTCTTGTGTTGATGCTTAATTGAGTTGTTTTTAATTTTTTTTTGGGTGTTTTAGTCTTCTTTAATTTGTGAAAGAAAGTTTTAAAATTCTCAAAAATATTGATTCAATCCCCACTCTCAATATTGTCCTAGTTTCTAACAAACCTTACCACACATCTTCACCATAGGTGGTGATGCATCTCTTTTCTTTGAAGAAAGGAAATGCTCCCTTATTCTTCCTTAGACTCTAATCCAATTTAATTTTGAAGTAATATCCTTTCTAGGCATTTACCCCATAATGATGGAGATTGTTAGGTCAACAGCACTAGCATATTAAATTATATACCCACTCATAAGCTTCCTTCCACACCTCTTCATTTGATGCATATTCTTGCATTATTTCTAATATTATAACATGTTTAACTTTAGCTAAGGAAGCATAAATTCCCTTCCTTGAGATAGTGTTCCTTGTTGGGAATCACGATTGTCGTTAGACCAAAACCTGTAGGTGTTAGTTAACGATCCCATCGCCAGAGATAAATATCCATGATAGGCGGTTAGTACATGCCGTGAAACACACGGGGGGCATTGGTTTATCCAATTTCCAACAACTTCCTCCCCAATGCGAGTTGGGTGTGTATCAAACTCGTGACCTATGCTCTGATACCACTTATTGGGAATCATGATTGCCATTAGATAAAAACCCGCAGGTATTAGTTAACGATCACATCACCAAAGAAAAAGATGCATGAGAGGCGGTTAGTCCATGTTGTGAAACACATGAGGAGCGTTGTTTATCCAATTTCCAATATTCCCTACTTAGACAAGTACTCATGCAATGATTACATGAAACATGAGATAGATTCTCATGATAACCATTACATAAGTTGTTAGACAAGTAAACATCCCAACAAACCTGTAGGCTTTAACCCCGAACAGAAATTGCCTGCATACGAATTCTAAAAACAGAAATAAACAATGGAAAGAGCATAAAATATAAAACATATATACATAGAGATTTTCCCCTAGATCCAAAAACCGGGACTACCAGATTTATTTTTCATTATGTTCCTTTCAATGTTATGATACATATATATACATGCCGAAGCATCCATAAACTCTAATCCATTAACCCTGGATTAGAACATAACCATATTTCCCTTGACCGGATCTACAAAATACCGTGGACAAAAAACCATCATGCCCAAAACCATGTGTGAAATCCATGCACAAAACCATAGATAGGTCCGCCCACCTAATATAGGGTCCAATTTTTTTTTCTCAGGGCTTTGCCTCGAACCCTGTGCAAGGGGGCTACTGCCCCCCCTCATACCCCCCAAAAAAACCCGACTCAACTTATAGGGGGGATTTCACCCCCCCATGACCCCTCCCCGCGTGGGGTGGTCGTGGAAAGAATATAACACAACCCAACAAAACCATCCAATACAATCACATGTTACAATGATTCCTAATGGATAAGAATACAATTTATCAACATTCTCCCAAACCATAAGGATAACCATACATGCTAATGACTTCACAACCTCCTTGAAAAGTATTCACCTTAGCAATGGCGCCTTCTCAAACCTATTACTCCCAACTGCTTATACAAGTATTCATGTCAGATGGCTACAAACTAGTCAAAACCCAAGTATGATGATGAACAACTACCTTGTCTTTCTTAGCTCAAGATCTTTTCCTTGGTCAAGTACAAGAGGCAGTGCAAGGGGAAAACCTTCTAACAATAGGGTACCCCCATTAAAATGAAACCCTAATCGTAACTAAAACTTTGATTGAATATGAAGGGATGCAATGGCAAGAAATTATTTTGATCATATATTTTAGAGAACCTTTTACCTTTCATATCACACATATGTATTCCCTAAAATTAATGATATTAATTAAATTTAGTGGTTTCATTGAATAAGATCCTCAACATCACTAGTAGGTTTTCATCAAGGCTAATTCCAATTTCTTTAGCAACAAAATTGTCTTGGTCAAAATTTTTCCATGATCCCTAATAAGTGACAACCTTCAAGGTTTCTGTCATCTCCCTGAAGGGTTAGTCTATGATCTCTACTTACCAGAAGACTAGTTCATCCAACAATTTGGCATGCTAATATTAGGTGATTATATTAATTTCAATCTCATGGCCCTTCACCTTCATACACTAATGACACAAGGCTCTTGAGTGTACATAAAAAATTCCTGGTAACACTCTTTATGACATCTTTATAGGGACTTAAACTAACAAACCATAGAGAAAGTGTTTCTTGATGGCTCCAATACAACTAAAGGAGCCATTAAATACCTCCTACATACATAAAATGCTCACTTTAAAGCTTCAATGGGCGAAATAAATCCTAAGAAACCTACACACAAGTCTTCTAGAAAACTACAATAGGTGATAAGGTGATGTAAATGCCCCTACCTAAAACCAAAACTCAAACTATTTTTCACACTAAGAAAAGGAACAACCTTATTACACAACCAAAGACCAACATGTGGTGCAAGTACAATGAGTGAGACACCCATAACATTGTAAACTATCATAAATTTAAACAACTAAACACATACCAAGATCGAATAGAACAATCTCCAAAACCTAAAGAAATTATCATAGAAGAAAATTTTAACCTCAACATATATATGGAACCTAAGCTTGACCATGAACCTAATTCCAAGTTTTAATGAAAAAATAAGGAGGCTTATCTTGATCTAGCCTTTGGCTCCTTTGGTGAAGAAGATGAAGAGACTTTTCTCTATGAAAAAGGGGAAGGACTAGAGTTAGGACTATTTACCATCCTAAGAGGGCATGCCTCTCATTAGAATCCTCAATCAACCTTATTAACCTTAGTTCCAACCTTTTGGTTCATGGGTAGGCATCTATTTAGGTTAACCCATGTGAAAATTTCCCCTTAACATCATTAATGCCAAGGGTACTCTACATGTTGACGGTTAGCAATCCCTATAATTAGATGTTGGGCCCAACTGAGCTATGATAACACTCGCAATTCAACCAAGATTAGACTAGACTGTTTAGATTTAGTTATCATTAGATAAATATGTATAGAATAATAAAATAGAAATAATAATGGAAAACACATAAATATATGTTCAATGCACTGATATTTTACCATGGAAACCCTTGACCAAGAAAACAAATGACTTTTGAGGTTCACCACTCTTTATATGATTTTTTAATCTAATATGCAACCAAATTACATTAAATTTCGACCTTAGTCTACATCTAAGAACAATGCACTAATTATATAACCCTTGATCTACGATCAAGCATTACATTGAATTAGCCTTGCATCATTCTCTATTTATAGACACAAAAATATTCCTTTCAATTGAACCAATTATAGAAGGATGAACCTTGTTGGCTAAGACCCTAATAATCATAGAATTCCTAACCATTTTCAACATAGTTCGACTTGAGTCGATCACATCCCCATCTATGTTTGATTTCAACTATTCTATTAACTATCGACTTTTGTCAACTACTTCATCAAGATTTAATTGATATTCATATCTCAAGTTCATTATCAACCTCAACTTGACTTGACCATATTGTTTATCCTTCACCTAGTCGATCAACCATGACTAGACTATTTTCGATCAACTGTGACCATGAGTAACCGTGATTTTGATCGACCCAACTACACACTTTTTTTTATTCCTTTATCCTGTGAATCTCTCACTCACCAAATCTGCACCACGAATCTTGCAAATTCTTTAGAAAAAATCTTTCTAAATTTCTCTTTCACTTGTGTTGTGTATCCATCCTCTCCCTTAGGCTGCTTTTATATTTCTCCATAGACCAAATCCCTAATCTCCAAAGTGATTGTGGGCTAGGATTAAATCTTATCTGTATTTAATAAACAATGGAGATTTAGATCTAAGTCACTTAAATGATTGATTATTTATACTTAGAAAAACATTAAACCAAAATATACATTAATCAAATAATTAAACAATGTACTTTGCCTATGTTAAAACTTAGGAAGGAGACCATATTAGTTTCTCCTTTCTAACAACCACCTAAAGGAACCCTTCTCTTGCATGTAAGACACCAGCCTATGCAAAAGACCCTTTGAAGCTACAAAATTCAACACTTCCTCCTAGCAAGGAATGGCTTCTCCACCACCCCCAACTTGTCCTTGTAGAAAAAAAACTTCCCCTTCACTAGGGGCTTGGTTAGAATATTTGCCACTTTCTCTTCTATGGATATGTACTGCAATCTCATAACACATCTCTAGACATTGTATTTGATTAATTGGTATCTAATATCTATATATTTAGACCTATTAGAACTTATGAAACACTAGTTTTCCAAAAGATTGATATATCTTTGGTTATCACAATGGATTATTGTAGGACCCATCTCAATACCAAACAATCCTATGAACATCTTGCGAAGCCATATGGCCTCATAACTCACAAGACTCACTACCATGTATTCGTAATTAGTTGAGTTACATGTCACTAAGTGTTGCTTCCTACTAAATCATGAGATCACCACTGAACCCAAGCTAAAACAACATCCAAAAGTACTCTTCCTATCCATTGCACTCCCATCCAAATCCAAATCTATGTAGCCTTGCAACTGCACTCCACCAACTCTGACATACATAAATAGACACTCCATTATACCATGATGATACCTAAACACATGATTTTCCACCACCCAATGAACCCTACTCAACTCCACCATAAATTAACAGAGTGTGTTCACAAAAAATCATATATCTTGTCTCGTATTGACGATACACAACAATGACCCAATCGACTACCTATACAAAGTGGTATCCACCAACTCACTCTTGGAGGCATCAATATTCCTCAAGTCAATTATCATAGGTGTATACATAGGCCTACAATATTCCATCTTGAGTCTCTTTAAGATGTCAACTACATAATTATCCTACCCAAGGAAAATATCTCATGGTTGTTGCCACACCTCAAGCCCCAAAATGTAGTGCATTAATCCAATATCCTTCATCTCAAACTTTGAAGCAAGGTCCTTTTTTCACATCCTCATGAGCCTCTCTGATCCTATTAGAAATATATCACAAAATAAAAATACCAAGATGAGCAGATCACCATCAACAAGTACATACTACAAGTTGGAGTCTGCCTCACTCTTGGTGAAGCCCAACCCAAGTAGGTAACCATAAATCTTAGAATACCATGCACAAGGTGTCAGCTTAAGTGTGTAAAAGGATTTCTTCAATTTGCATACATCAGATTCCCTCCCATGTGTTTTCCATCTAAATCACCACTCTCCTTGCTATTAGTCAAACCATTTTTCATCCCTATAAACCCCAATTTTTCCTATTGTATCCTTCCTTTGTGCAATATTGCAAGTGAAATAATGAAAACAAGGACCATGAAGTAAATAATGTTGTTTATAAAAGAATTTATTGTTTTATTGCATTAGGGGAGGCTTAATATATGATATTGTCATTATTGATGGTTTATGAAGGCAGGTCCTGTAACCTACATAAGCTCCTGTAACTCAATTCCATGATTGGTATACATGTGCACCTTTAGAATGGAAATCAAAATATGGGTTTTTTTCCTGACATTGTTGAGAAGCTCACTATCCCATTCAAATGAAATAGGGATTGTTGAAGAAGGCACAAAAGGAATTTTGACCCAAAAATCAACCTTGGACGTGGTTTAGGAGGGAAAGGCGTTTCACCAAATTATGGACATGTGTGACATATTTTCCACAATTTATACACAGTTATCAAATCTATATCACAGAAATCATGCTTATTATAAAAATAGTAAATGGGTTCCATTCAGATCACCCGTCTGTTGTGGTTTACTAGTACAAAATGAGAGATTAGTGACTACGCGACTAAAAACGTTAGTCACCACAATTATTTCAAGTGAATTACTACTAAATTTGAGCAATTTTAAGTGACCCAACTAAAAACAACTAACTTAAACGACTAATTTAGTCTAGGAATAAAATATACGACTAGATAATAATTGACCCAACTAAAAGAGGATAACTTAAATGACTAATTTAATTTGGGAATAAAATATAAAACATATGACTAGTTAGATGCCAACCAGGGATAGAATATTATTAAGCTGAAATTCCATGAAACCTTGCAAGAGACACAAAAATAGAGAATTCAAATCCAACCTCATGGTGCACTTGCCTCATGATTTCCCTCATAGCGATCGATCAAAATAATCTTGCATTGATTGAGACCCGACCTTAAATATGGTGGAGGCATCCAGTATGGTCTCGCGAGCGTACAATCTACTGAAAATTGGGACAAATCCATTGCAAAAATCTTTGGTTCTTGGAATCTTCATGGCTTCATGAAGACAAAATAAGGGCAAGAAGATATATATCCATTTTCCAAATGAAGTCACCTGAAATTATTGAGTTCGATTTTGAGCGACTTCATTTTATTACTCTCACACCCTTATTCAAGATTTCATTATTTCTTGAGCTGAAGGTTTGTTCTTGAACTATAGTTTTCACTATTTTGTTGGGTTCCAAGTAGAATTAGAGAAAATTACAGAAGAAATATTTAGTTAAGGCTCATTATTACTTGAATTTTAGGTATATGCCCTTAGTTTTGTAGCATTTGATATGTGTAATTAATTAATAACTTCTTCAACAAAATTGATCTCACTAAATAGGTTGGCTTATTGGTTTAGAAATCTATTTTTTCCAAAAAAATTGGAAAAGGCAACTTAAGAGTCTTCCTCAAGGTTCTTTTAAGTAAAATTTAGCTATATTCTATAGGGGGATTATTAGTTTAAGAAAGTATGCTCTGTTAATGAAAATATTTTTCCTTTGAGATTCATTGCATGATTAGGTGATTTTAATTTTTGAATTTTGGACATGCAATCTTACATGGTGCAGGGTTTGGACTCTATGTTTTTTGAAGAAATTGGCACTTATATTATTAGAAGGGGGAAGACAATAACTTCCTTTTAGCAACCTAGCCATAATTTGGACTTTGGACTATAAGTGGGTTTAATGGGAAGACTTGAATTCATATTTCTACTTTGTGCATTCTATGTTGAAGCCAATTTAGGCATTTTTAGTAGGATTCTCTAAGGTGTGATTTGTTGTTGTTCAATAGGGTTGGAATCATTCCTATTTGGGGTTTTGTTGGAGTTGTATATTGAATTTCCAAGGGATTTGAGGTTGTAGTGGTGATATTCATATTGCTTCTTTTATGCATTCTGTGGTGAAACGATTTTGGGAATTTTATCAGTTTGGATCCTATTAGCCAAGGCAAGATCTGCAGTTGTTCAATAGAGTTGGACTATCTCTTGTTTGAGGTTTTGTCGATTTGTATATCAAACTTTTGAGGGATGTGAGATTAGAGTAGTGATATTTATATGGTAGTAGTGTTGCATCATTCTATTTTTTTGTTCAACATTTTTTTTGGGTGGAGATATTAATGCAACCTTGAAAGGAAATCTCTATTTTTTCTTGATTTTTTTGAGCCTTTTTTTAATTGTTTGGAATATTTTATAGGCATTAGTTAGATTTAATGTTGTTGGCCCTTTTGCTATGTAATAATTAAAGAGAAGGAATATTTTTTTTCACAAATTAAGTGGCAACTCTTTTAATGCAATGGGTTGAAATGAGTACAAAGGACCGGGGATTTCATTGTTCCCATGTTTGATTTTGTCAAAAGAAGTATTGGTTCTAATTTTAATTCTTAGTTCTTATTCTATTTTAGGTTTTAAAAGCCACTTTCAATGACTTGCAGGCCTTTTTCATTCGAAAAAATGACTATTTCTGTATGTTCATCATCTTCTGACTATGCCGCTAAATCTGCTAATGGAAAAAATGTTGTTTTGGATTCCTTGGATGATGAAGGACCTTTAGAAGTAATGAGTGTTCAAAGGAGGAATGTACAAGAAGAAATATTTTCCATGGGATAGGTTAATAATTCCAAAAAGGATAAGGGAACGTGGGATCTAAATGGAGCAGGTGAATTTCATAAATAAGTGGTGGAAATGTCGCAAATATAAGGATTTAGAAGTAGAAATATCTAACATGGCAAGGATCAATAACCTTTGGTACACGATGAGGAGTTGTCGAGAATTAACCAAAGCGAAAGGAACTAAAATAGATAAGATGATAATGATACTTCTAGTTGTGTTACCATATATTTCTTCGGATTAAGCATAATCTCAACTTTTAAAGACCCGGGGACAACTTCTAGGGAAAATGGTATCACAATCTCCATTGTCCATTTTCTGCAACATGGAAGCTATAAATATGTATAGGATGAAGGGTAAGATGAGGTTAATGTGGAAGAATTTATTTTTTAGTTCAAATGAAAATGGACAATACAAGGATTGACTTGAGAGAAGCTGGTTCATCTTTTAATTTAGAACAAGACAACGATCATGCACCCTTAGCGTCAAGGTATCTTTATCAAGAATGGTGCTTGTATATATTATCAAAAGAGTCTCCTCTTGTGAATATGTTAGTCTTAAGACAAGATTTCAAGGCTCATAATATAAACTTCACTTGTACATATAAAGCTGTTCAACAAGCTTTTAGAGACATGCAAGATTCCCTAAAGTGTCTTGCCAAGGAAGGTTAGTAATCTTGCTTTGGCGTTTTAACCTTCCGCCTCACCGCTCTCCTAAATCTTCAATAAATTTCAATGGTTTTTATGTTATTTGGTATATCATGTAAGTGCATGGATTCATTTTTTTTGTGCTTGGTTATTATGCATGTTTGCAATATGTTCATGAATTTGGCAGAGGCAGGTTCAAGTGCAACTTTTAAAAATATGAATTGGATTTGTGTAGGTGGGTTGAAATTCATGAAAGCACCAGGGTACATGAAAAATAAACTAGATCACATTTCCTCAGTATCTGAAAAGGAATGGACTCCATTGTAGAAGGATCTCTAGAAGCATTTTCAAGGCTTTGATGAAGTATCAACAAAAGGTACAAACCAGGAAGGCCAACCCATAGTACGGGATATCGAATGTGGGTGCTGCTAATGCGAATTTTAATTTGAAGAGATGTGTTTTATTAGCTTAGTATTTATGGAATTTGTAGGAATGCTCATTTAGTAGTCTTGCTATTAAATTAATTTTCCATTATGTCAAACACTTTTCTTTTGTTTATAAAAAAAGACCGCACTTTGAGTTTATGTAACATTGGTGGGTCAATTAATATTTTTATATAATTTTTAATTCTTTATTTTTTTAATATTCTTTATGTTATGCAATAAATCTAGTTGTTAGTTGTCACATGGAAAGTGGTATCATGAAGTTGATACCACCAAAAATTAAAAAGGATGCCATATTAGTCCAAATTGATGCCTTAATTTCCTAGTTGAGAATGGGCTTGTTAGTCATAAACTATAATTTTTTTGAATCATTCTTCTATGTGTTGCGAGTTAGTAGAAGATGTTAGATAAATATTCACTACAAGTGTTATAAATTTACGTGGCCATCATATAGTGTTGTTTTTGTTACCTATGGAAAGCTAGATGTTTTTCAATTAAAAGAAGTCACTTGCTTATGGAAAATAGCTCATGCTTGAATAGGCTATCACTCTTTTGCACAATTTTCTCTTTCCCTTATTGTAATATTTTCCTTCTAGGTGGCATTTTATGCTTACCTTTGATATACAAAATTACAAATTCAATCTTTTACAGTGTGTAGATGGGAATCCATTTTGTTCTCATTGTCTATGGAGGCATGCAAAAGAAATCACATTTAGAGGCTTCAAATCACCACCAAATCACATACCTCTATACCTTGAATGGATAATGGTGGCTGCAATGAGTCAATTCCTTTGTCAGGGGTTTGTATTTATGAAGAAATACATGGATTTGTTGTTGATGATGCATTGGCAAAATGAGAGATAGAAAATAGAATAATTGAACAAGATAGAAATTTCATTTTTTTTTTAGATTTTAAGAGTTCTTCCAAGTGATATCATTGAAAGATATGAAAAATACCAAGCTCAATAAGCTATTGTACAAGCCAAAGTTGAAGACTTGGTGAGTGCCAGTGATTTTGCCAAATTTCCACCTCGTGCAAAAGTCCGTACTTTTTTTCATGCTTAGTTTGCTTTATTAGTATTTTAGATGTCTCTTTTGCATGTTTATTCTATACCTTATATGATTATAAAAATTTCCAAGGTTTTTAGAAGGTTTCTTCGAGCTTTAATATGCTTACTTATATAAAAGAAGACTGGAATAAAGGATTTTATATGAGCACATAATGGAAGAGTTGGAGAGAGAGATGCATTGTTGTGTGTGTCTTACCAAAAGCATGTTTTGTAACGTCCAAATCCAAAATGTTTAAAGGTATGTTAACTCATCATTTTTTTTATTATGGAAGAGGGATATCTTTTTGTTTATCATATATATGTAGTTTGATTGTGAATTTATTGGTTATTGGTTCACTAACCACCTTTTTTCTTTTCCAAAATTTTTCTATGAATAAGGAGAAAGCATATGCATTGCACATGTTTTATTCCCCTACATTTCTATATATATGCTCAAATGCTTTTAGGATTCCTATACCCAATGCAAGGAGGTAAGTCACATATCATTACGTTGTGAAGAGGTTGAGAAGGTATGACACATTTTCTTTCGAATAGTTGTTTATATTTAATTGAGAAACAGAAGAATGTTTCTTAAATTATGCCAAATCATGTTTAATCTTTAAAGGTAACCCATTATTCAAATGCAATAGGAATTTACTTATTAAACAACCATTTTATTTTTATTATTTTATTAAAAATGAAATTTATATTAATTGGAAAAATTATCTGTAAGCACTCTTAGGATTTCTCCTTAGTTTCCAAGGGGCTCAATAAGATAACCAGACCGAGGTAAAATCCATGTGATGAGAACAACTTCAGTTCCTCATCTCCTTTGAATCTTGACATCCTTCACTGGTTGTGCTTTTTCTATCATTATTACTTCTGAGTTAATCAGAGAACCCTTACAACCCAATCGGCTGCTTGCACATGATGATCATAGGTCTGGAATAGAATATTGATATCATTATTCCCTTGCCCAAAGGAAACTTTAGACTTCTAGTTCCAAATAGGGCACTAACTCAAGATTCTTCTTATCTAGTTCAACAACCAAATCCCTCTTTCATTGGGAAGTCAAACACATAAGGAAGCAGATTCCCAGGTTCATCCATCACAACCTCAATATGGAGGTTGGAATTAGTTTTACCAAGACTTGATATGTATGCATCAAATGTACCAGTCATAAGGTCTCATCAATTCAACAACAAAGACTTTTTCAAACAAATATCCATGGACATACAATCCATAATGTGAAATATCAACAAGGCTCATAAAAATGAATCAATACCATTATTTAGAAGATATGATGGTCTTTAATGATTTAGTCTTGCTGATTTTTCTTTCTCTCCCTTTGAGACTAATGCTCATAGCACACTTGTACTCTTGTTATCCCGTTTTTCCATTAGGAAATCCTTTAGATGTCCCTACAATTCAGATTAGGAGGCCAAGGAAGAACAAATGCATTTAACAAAATAAGAGACTGAAAATAAAAGAAATGATAGTAATAATCAAGAAAGTACACAACATGTTAGCTCTTTCTTGCATTAACATCATGGAACTAGAGTTTCTAGAAGAAATTCACCCTAGGGCTTAACCCACAAGCCCTAACCCTAATTCTTAGGGTTTACATTAATCAAATAGGGTTTTATATCCAAACCATAGATCCATACAAACCTATTGACGGGTTGGAATTTTCCACCAACAACAAAGGGGCTCTCCTCGGTGTAGGTTCCCAACTAGAGCCTACACCGTTTGCGTTAGGGATCCCTTCTGGTATGTAGGCCTGACTGTCGTTCAAGTGTTTTGAGCTTGCTTCAGACGGAGGTCGGATGTGAGCTCATTTGAAAACATGGACTTCAGTAAAAACAAGGAGATAATTGAAAAATATCTTATAACGTGCAAACCATGAATAGCCAGACAATTAACAACATAAACCTTATGTAAAGTAACTGTCAGTAGACTTCAAATAAGGCTCATGTTTGAAAAGATAAAGTGCTTAATGATTGTAAAGTAATTCAAAATAATCAAACATCTATGAGCATAAATAAACATGCGGTAAAAATATATTATACCATACCAATGAAACAATTCATCAACACGAGCATAGAGTTAGCGAATCAAATACCATCCATACGAAGCAACGCAAAGTTTGTAGTATGACACAATATATGATGAAACCACACATCAAAGGACTCTCGAGAACATTCAATCCATCAAGTGAGGAAAATACTCATGGCATTACGACATAAAAGATTTGAGGAATCCAATAGTGGAATCTTACAATCATTCCCTGCATCAACTAGAAGAGCATAAGTTCTCTTAAGCAATATAATAACTCCAAAAATGCCCTCAGCAAAAGGTCCTTACAAATTTGGCATGAGGGTGTATTTATAGAGTGAGGGTGACTCATGGCATAACCTTGAATCTTGAACTTCCTCACGACTCTTCATCTACTTGATGACTTTTGGTATCCCTCATGACCTGTTGTATTCAAACACTGTTCTATGCTACCAAAGTACATACATCACAGTAATAAGCTATCAACCTAATTTATTAATTTAACAATAGCAAGTTCTGGGATGTCTAGATCTAGATGTTCTATCAAATAAGTGTGCCATAGGTTGTATTTTGCTACGATGGGAGTGATTTGTGATTGATCTTCATCATGCCTATGTAGGAAATCGAGTGCGTCTAGGATGAGGGTGGTTCGTTTAGTATGCACCTGGTTATTCAGGGTTACCAGTTTGGTGTAAATCCTCACTAGTTCTACCACAAAACGTGTGATATTCTCTTTGGTGATTGGCATGTCCTCTGCATGAGTTGCTTGTTTATATGTATCCACAAATGCCTGTAATTCCTTTGAGATCTCATCCTCCCTCCTTACTTGCCCGACTTCTCCTATAGAAAGGACCCCATGAAGTTGGATCATAGATTCTAAGCCTCTGAAAAAATGCCTATAGGAAGCTAATACCCTGTCCACATCTTTGGTCAATTTGTCTTTAGATTGAATCTTGATGTGGAGTTGAAACTTGGAATTTTGCATGGTGATCCAATCTTTCTTAGGGACGACCGATGGTGCTCCTGGGTACTTAATGGACCATTCATGTATCTTATCTAGATAAATCATAGCCTCCTTTAGCATCGTGACTCTTTATTTTGTGTGGGCTTGGATTGCCATGATTTGGGCCACAATGTGATGCAGCTTGGACATCTCTTCTTAGACCATCACCATAGCCTCCCCAAGGGTCTCGGTTTCTCCTCGAGTATTGCTTGAAATTATGTTGTGCTCGAGTGAACTAAAAGGAGTGCTGCATTCTCTTCCTCTACCTTCTTTCTCTCTTGATCTGCTATGGTGGCCCTTAGTTTAGGTGCATAAAGCATGTTCTGAAGGTCTGTGATCTTCTTGCTCATCCAAGCTACATTTTGTTCCGTGGTGGCGATGAAAGTTGTCCCGATCGATGTGATCATCTCCGAGTTCACTGTGATGTTGGGCACAATATCCTTAGTTGTGGTAACTGATAAAGGCTCAGTTGGATTCCTGGCACAATATTTTTTTATTTCTTGCACAATCTTGAGGCTAACTTCATCGAAAGTGAGCCTTGTGAGATCGAGGACCTCATCTTCTTATCCTTCTGAGAAACCTAGTTCCTGCAAGGGAAGGTGTCCACCAGTGAGGGGAGTAAAAAGAGGCACATCCAATGGGGGTAGCTCACTTTGACCTATACCTAGCTCGACTGTTTTGCTAGCTTCTCCTTGTTCACTTTCCCCAATTTCCTTTTCTTTGTTCCTCCTTAGCTCTTCCTCTTGCTACCTCTTTTCTTGATCTGTGAGCGTTTGTTTCCTCTTTAGCTTGTCTTCCATATTTTTCATCTCTTTCTCTAATCTCCTTTTCTCCTCTTCTTCTCTAGCCTTGCACTCCTCCTCTTATTTTCTCTTCTCTACTTCTTCCTGCACCCTTATTTCTTGCTCCTATTTTCTCTTCTCTGCTCCTTCCTCTATCTTTCTTTCTTCCAGCTACTTTTCGTGTAGTTGTTTTTCATTTTCTCACTCTTCCTATCACCTCCTCTTCTCGAGCTGGCCTTGGTTGCTGGAATCTTGATATTATTTGATCTCTTGCTCTCTTCTCCTCTTAAGCTCTTGCTTTTTCCTTGCTAGAGTGGAATTCCTTTGTTCTAACATTTCATTAATGTCTTCCTCTTCGTCGTTGCTCAAGATGTCTTCGACCTCTTTCCCATTTCACTTCTCAGATTCCTCGGTGCCTTTTGGTGCCTCGTGATGTTTTTTATTGATGGTGGAGGCTCTTCCTTTAAGGCTAACATCTTCCTAGGAATCCTTGAGGAGCTCCTCATCTATAGTCTACTTCTTGCTTGGAATAAATTCCCTCATGGTGTTATACCAATTTTTTACCCCATCCTTGTGATCCTGTTTGGTGTGCGAATATGACCAGTTGAACTTTGCTTTTTTGCAGTGGGTGGAAATGACTTTCTCGGGGTCGTATGTCTGGTACTTGAGGCTCACGAAATGTATCCCCTTCAATGCCTCGACCTCTGCCTCTACTTGTTTAAAATTATCTGCCACATATGCTCCGATGGTGAGAGGGAAAGCGGGACATGGTTTCTTCTTGCCTTTGTTCAATACCTTTGCAAAGCCTTGTGTCATTTGGTAGTAGACTTCTTGCATGAGCGTTTTTCTGTGATGAACTTGGGTAGGGCATGGGGGGCCTTATGGGTACCAAACACTCTTATAAATGTTCCTTCTTAAATGGGAAACCAATGTGCTACCTTGACCACAGTCTCCATATCCCTCTTTGACATGCATGGTGGTTCTTCCCCAAATAGCAACTGGTACAACGAAGTGATAAAAGATTCAGAAATCACATCTATCATACCTCTGTAAGCTGTGTTCTAGAAAACCTTGTAGTGGCGGTGCATGGGGTCGACCGCTGATGAATCCCAGTTAAATCTCTAGTGCTCAAATTGGCATCTCGCGTAAACAACATCTAGGAGGTATGAAGCCATATAGAATTCCAGAGTTTGTTCTGGCTGTGGGCCCTTGACCGCAGCTATGTTTGTTTTCAACGATGATGTGAGAATGTTTGCTCAATTGAAAATATTTCCTCGAGTAGCGACAATGTACTTGAGAGGAACCCAGGTTCCATAGAATATGTCGTAGTCTGCTAAGTGGCACATCATCACAACAATTAATTGATATACCTTACGCAACCCCTCTGTCTTGCATGCTCGATCTATTTTGACTCGGAATTTTGACGGGTCCTGCCACCATTCCCTTATGGTGTCTTTAACGAGGATCACAAACTCAGAGAGCCACCTAGTATTGAAAATCTCTTGTCTCTTTGGGAGTCTGTAGTAGGCGGAAATATTTGCAGGGGAGATTGCAGCTATGGATGATCCAACATGGTCCATGATTGTCCATGAATCCGTATATTTATTTTGCAAGATCCATTCAATAGTTTCTGTGCATGGAAGACTAGGGGGTGTGATGCTATCTTGTGTAACTTCGACCTCTTGACATTTATGTATACTAGGGAATCCTCTTGGGTTTCCGTATGTATGACATTGAAAACTCTCTTAGATGTTGTACCAGGAAAGTTTTGTGGTTTTAATGATGTTGCAGACTATGTCCCCAAAGATGGGTGGGTCCTCGTCTTGGTAGATCTCCCATGAACTGCTTCCTGAGCCTCTGCGAGCAGCCTTAATGGTTGGGCATGCCATCTCATCTTTGAAGGAGGAGATGGATATGCACTCGAGGTCCATGTCACATGGCATGTTGAAAATACAATCTCACGATGAGAGAGACGACATGAAAAATCGAGCAAAACTAAGAAAATAAAAGGAATTTCAGAAGTTGATAGGCAAGTCGCATAAGGAGACATGTTGCAAAGACAAAAGTGTGACTGAGCAACTTGTTATATAGATCAAAAAGTCACAGGTCATAGGTTTATGGGTTGTTGAGGTAGCAAGTCGAAGGTTTATGGGGTCGCGAAGTTGCAGGTCGCAAGGTTGTGGTGGAAGCAAAGTTGTAGGTCATGAAGCTGTAGAAAAATGGGTATCACGGCCTTAATCCATGCGACCTAGGTCTTGGGAGGATCAAGAAAACAAATATGAGGCTTTGGGAGGTTCGAGACTCTTCTTGGTAAGGTGATTAAGGCTTACTGATGAAAATTGGGAAGGTGAAGGTCGAATAATGGCCTTGGTTTGGTCAAGGAAGATTGAACAGGGTCAGGGAAAATGCTCTTTTGGGTTTTGAGGTAAAAAACTAAGCAAAGGGGATAAAAACCCCGTAGGAATGGGATGCAAAAGGTCGGGGAGGAAGGGAATGACACTTGGTAAAAAATCATGATTGTCGGGAAGGTGAAAAGTTTCATATCTGAATAAAACCGCGCGTGCACCCAAGTCGCAAACCCTCTGCATCTTTCGTGCGACCAAAGGAGCCCTTACAATGAATAGGGTGACCTCCCTATTTATAGGTTTAGTCACATGTGGGAAGGTTGCAGGGGTCCAAAGTGTGACCTTGTGACCTTGTGACCTAGTAGTCGTGAGGTCGCAAGGGTCACATTGATAGGTAAGTGATACCTATGAGACCTTGCGACTTGAGAGTTGCAAGGTCGCAAGGTCACATGGTCACATTGATGGGTAAGCATGACCTATGCAATCTTGTGATCTACGCGACTTGTGGGTTGCACGGGTCTCATCAGTCACAATGGTCGAAATATTTCGACTTAGTCGCGCTTCGAATCTGCGACTGACTTACTTAGACATGATCTAGCGACCTAGCTTCACTTAGCTGGAAAACTTAGTTTTTTACAGGGTTCTTCTGGGCTGGCGAAATCTTGATCAGATCTTAATGGTGCAGGTGGTTCTGCATGATAAAAGGGCTTCGAAAATTTTAAGGATTTCAAGATTTTTGGAGGGGTTATTACAAAAGCTACATAAAAACCCTAGAATCATATGGTCCTATGGTTTTATACATGTCCTAGATTTTTCTTGCTATGACACACTTAGGGTTCACAAAATTTAAAATTACAAACCATAGATATTTAACCTAGGTATTAAATCTTGATTATCCAAAACCCTAGGGATTTGCTAAGACATGCAATCTTTAAACCCTAGATCCTCGCAAGCATATTATACATTATAAAACAAAATTAATATTGCAATTTTATCACACGAAGTACTCTAATCAAGAGTTTAAATGTCAGAAGAAATTGTACTAATGAGAGCATAAGTTAGGAAAACACTCTTGAACATTCATTATAAGGAACATTTTGACTATGCCAAGGAGTTCAATACCAATGGTTCTTTCATTCTTCTACCAACAATAATATTTCCTTGATCCTTTTATCTAAAAGATAAAAAAAAAAGCTCAACCTAGTATCTTCAAGTTCATCCAATGACTATAAACCATATACATCATAATTGACTTTCTTCGTCAATCCTATGATTTAATGTATAAACAATAGATTTTTATTCAAACCTTTAGATTGGTTAGGGTTTGAAATTGGTTGGTTAGGGTTTTTATTCCAAACCCTAGACTTACATCACTCAACTATTGCACCTTGAAATTTTCAATCTGGATAAAGAAGGTGATGAAAAACCACTCATACTAGGTGATCTGAGCTACTACACCTTCTTTATCCACATTGAAGTTTTGTTTTTCAAATTATATGGTGCAATGTTATTTTCCAAATGCAATGTTTTTTATGGTTATTTGACATATTACAAAATTGAGGAGAAATTGAGATTTTCAGCATATCAAATTGCATAGAAAATGTAGGTAATGAAAATATCATATTGTTGGGTTGTGTTATATTCTTTCCACGATTAGCCCCCTATTTAACTGGGGGGTTAGAGGGGGGGCGAAGCCGCCCCTTTGTTGGGCCGATTGCGCAGCGGGGGAGTCACAGGGGGTACCCGCCCCCATCTATGGGTTCCAGGGCAGTGCCATGACGAAAATTGTTATGGACCCTATATTAGGTGGGTGAACCTACCTTTGGTTTTGTGCATGGTTTTCGCACACGGGTTTGGGCGCGATGGTTTTCGGTCCATGGTATTGGATGCTTCGACATGTATATATATGTATTGAAACATATGAAAGGAACATAATGAAAAATCAAGCTGGTAGTCCCGATTTTTGGATCCAGGGGAAAATCTATGTGTATATGTGTTATTCTCTCACATTGTTTATTTTATACATTTTAGAATTCGTATGCAGGTAATTTATGTACGGGGTTAAAACCTACACATATTTTATATCTTTTAATGTATCTCGAGTATTGATTACTATGAGGGTTGTATGCATCGCTACTCCTCATACTTTGTTATTGTAAAATGACAGGTTGCGGGATCAATGTCTATTTCAACAACTCACAAGACTAAGGATCCTTACATAATTATCAAGGTTCATGACCTTATCAAACTATTATCAAGAAGTGTGCCAATAACACAAGTAGGTTTGTTATTTATGTTTCTAATTCTATTTTCCGTGATCAAATATCCTATCCTCTTGAGTCTAGAGGTATAGAAATATGAAAAATTACAATGTTAAAATCTAGCCCGACTGTTGTAATTAACTTCTGAGGTGTATAATTGAGTTTAGTAAATCAAGCATAGACTTATATTTTAATTAAATTTTATGAATTGATGTTTTCACGTTGACTTGGTCCTATAGGAAATTAAGATCCTAGATGCTGAGATGTAGTGTGGTATAATTAAAATTGGAGACATCACCCATAATAAGGTAACAACGTATTATTCTTTCCTTGTTTTACATGGTTTCATATTTTTTTCATGGATGAAGTTCATTTTTCTTAGTTTTTCTATGTCAAAAACTAGATAATTAATAATTAATCTTTGGATATTCATCGACATCTATGGGTTATGTTACCTACTTCTTTGATTCAATGATATTTATTGATATTATAAGTTATTCTTTATAGTGCTTTTCTTTATTGAGTCTTAGAAATGCTCATATTCTATACTCATTAGTTATTCTCTTGCTTTTGCACCATTTTAGGTGGATATATGAGCAATAGAAAAATGCTTTTAGCTTAATCTCTTTAATTTTTCCAAACACATCTTTACTTTTCCAATAGTTAATTCTTTACTTTTCGCTTATAAATTTTTTTGAACCCTCTTAAATGTTTGCTTAAAAATGAAAATGTGAATATTGTCAAATGTAAATGTGCTCTTGCAGTGATTGATTATGAACAAATTTTGCAAGTCTGCGAATCTAAAATATTATTGAGATTTTCAAAATGATCTTCTGGTCTTCAACAAAATGTCTTATTCTGCAAAATAATTATCTGTTTAATTCTTTAAATATGAAAGGTACTATTTTATTTATATTTCTGATCTCGATGTTAAATTAGGGATTCATACCTATTATGGTTTTCCTCTTCTACTTTACCTACATTTTTCTATTGGTTCTTTTGTTGCTATTTAATCTCTTCTTTGTTCACAATTTAGCTTCTAGGAGTGTTCTAAACAACACCGTAGTATAATGACTATTGATTGTATTCTCTAGTTATGGTTACCTATTTCTTGGTTATTGGTGGACATAAATTAAATTATTTATCTTCTTGCATATTTAATTTTTTCAACATGATCTGGAGAATCTTCAAGTATGCATATTCTAGTTGGAAACATGGACAACTCAACTCTAGACTAGACTAGACTGGACTCTTTGAAAAATTGTGACTATGCTACTGATCCAGGTGGATATTTGTGGCCACTGACTTGACCCACACCATTGTTTCTTTCAATTTCCTTAATTGTAGAAAAAATTAATATTTTTGATGGTTTTTTGGGTACTGAAATTCCACAGCCATTTTGTGGACCTAAACGACATTTTTTTTGGAAACCAGGCAAACCCAGAGCCCACGACAAGGGTTTGTAGGTGAAAGTTGTAATCCTAGTATATATATTTCTAATGAGGCATCATACACATTAAACGTAGATCGTATGCCAAAGTTACGATCCTATGAAGTTGATGTACCAATACACCCCAACGGGGCCACAAACTTTTGGCGCTTCATCTCCTAGGGTTAGGTTTTTTGATGTTTAGGGGTTTCCATTGTTTCTCAACAATAAATATGCCTTTGAGCCTCATTGTAACACAATTGAGAAGGAATATAGCCGCTACATCTCTTCTCAGGGATAAGTTAGTATTGCTTGATCTAGCTTATTTCCATCTTGCATGTAAACAACATTCAATATTTTGTTATCAATGAATTGAATTTCAATTTTTGCTATCGAATTGTGTTTCTGCTTAAATTTGTATTTCATTTCGTTCCTGCATATACGGATAGTGGTATCTGAGCGGTCTACTGTTTCTTTATTTTTCTGTGCATGTCCCCAACGAGGTCAGGGTATAAGAAGTAAGGGATCGTGTTAATGTGAAATTTCTTGGAAGGTATAGCAAAAATACTTCACTTAAGTCACTAGGTGACACGTGAACCTAACAACAATTTGTGGCTTCTTACACTTCATATCTATGATAAAACTTGGAAAACCTAACAATTTATATGATATAAAACACAAACATCAATATAGATATCCAATGCAATAACCCAAATGGGAAGACTCTAAAATGAATAAATCGATTATTGATAACACTTGGTGAAAGAGATTTACAAAAAGGGTCTGTAAATCCCCCTCCATGGGATGAGTCCGTTGACGTCCTTGATGCTTCAATAATCAATTCTCTCTCTCAATGTATGAAAAAACCAAAACAATGTGGAGAACTCAAATGGGAACTCAAGTGAAAAGAGACAATAATCGTGACGATGATAATGATCATGGTGAAGAATGAATGAAAAACCCTCCTATTTATAACAAAGTATTGAGTTAAGCTTGAAATGGAGAATAATAAAATAATATTGACCAAATCAAGATCTAACCGTTAGGAATACCTTATTATATTTTTTAGAGAGGGAAAATATATTTGAAATGATCAAATATCTTTATTTAGAAATAATTAGCAAATAAAATGATTTATAAATTATTTCGCGAGGATTAAGAATGGTGTGAAATTGAAATAATTATTAAATAGTGATTTAGCAATTATTCCAATAATAAAAATAAGGAATAATAAATAAATAGTGATTTATTTAATTATTCCTAGGGGATTTAATCAAAGATGACAAGGAATAATGATCAAATAATGATTTAATAATTAATCCTAAAGAAAATTAAATAATTATTCAATTATTCTCATGGGGTTTTTTGATTTTAATAAGAAAATAATTTAATAAAAATGGTTTTCTAAATATTTCCCATGGTGAAAGTGATTTTACTATGATAAAATTAATCCTACATGGTGTATTTTGATCCACCCAGCTAGACATGGCTAAGTGATCATGTTTTGGTGATAACAGATTTCCCCCCAACGTATGAGTGTTAGGACCATATCGTATGACCAAAATACATTGTAGGTTACAATTCCACGAGACACCAAAGAGGAGAGAGAGAGAGAGAGAGAGAACTGAAGCAATGCAAGTAAGGAAAAAAATGGAGGGGGCGAGACCTACTAAATTGATAGAAGTCTCCTTTTATGTTGGAGTACATGATCTCAAATGAGGTGGGGGAGGGAAACCCATAACCACCAAGATAACTACATACAAATAATAATGGTGAGCCCAATAGTGTGGGACTGAGCTACAAATTACATGATACATGATATGTTGGCATCAATGGGCCAAAAAATAATACAATGGATCCCATATACATAATGCGCCTAGAAAGACATAAGTTAGGACTGAATACAATAACATCTGAGTACATGAGACATAATTCCCCTCAAGATGACATGGTGAGGGGGGATCACAACCAAAGAAGCTCCGTTGAACAAGAAAGGGCTTTGAAGATATGAATGGATCATCTGAAGGAGACATGCATGTTATGGGCGTTGAAAGAAACATAAATAGAACCCATCACATCTGCAGAACTACATCTAAGGCTGGATCAACATCTGTGGACATCCAGGCATGTGGGGGGCTACTTGAAGGGCCACCCCCCATGAGGTATGGGACATCTCACACACACCCAGGAATCACTGGGAAAATCATTTGGATTATCAAACCATCAAGTGTACGAATCTCAATCATGCGATAAGGAGCTGGCATCGAGCATGTGAGAAACAACCAAGTCAAATAGCAATGATGATTCCCTTTGCTTGATTCGAGGAACCAAAAAAATATGAAAGTTGGAACCAAAGTACTCCGCCCTCTCGACCACACTTCTGGAATAAATGTACTAAAGTCAACAGAAGAGGGCCCACCAGAGTTAAGGAAATAAGGAATCCTTAACAAAGGCACAAGGTATCATAGTAGAGTGACTGATGGACTGACACCAAGGATGATGATGGAAGGAAATAAGATGAGTGGCAGACTGGCGACTTCCCTTGTCAAAGCATGATATGTATGGTTGAACTGGTAGCGTCTGACTCGATTCCATAGAGGATGGTCCATGAATCAAACAAGGGGGTTCAACAAAGACAGAGAAATAGAACTACAGACAAAATATGAATATAATAGGATGGATGCAACACAACAATGTATGGAACACTGTAACTGGACTCGAGGGAACTCAAAATAAACTCCATAGATACAAGGGTGACTCATCTCAGATGCTTTGAACAAGGGTGACTCGATGATGCTACCACATAGGAGAGGCCCAAAGGGGACCATGAAAACATGAGTAAATGATGGTCACTCATGACGAAAATCGGCACATGATTCAATTAGTGAAAAGGTAAAGTGGTACTAGAGTACGGGTGGCTCAAGTGAAGAAATTCAATTTTAATAGGTGGAAAAGTGAGACCCCATGGAAAAAATGATTTCTTGGTGAAGTTTCAAATTACCAAAAACAAAGGGAGACCCATTATAGAAATCAGTGAGGGCTTTCCAATGGTGTTAATGGTTCATCAAATAGAGCTACGGTTTGTTCACAGTGGGCGACAAAAAACTATGGTTTTTCTTATAAAAGGGCTTCTTGCCCCCAAATCCAATTCATTTGCATAATGAGTTGTTGGAGAATTTGGAGAGGAGTAGAAGGCCCTAAATCTTGAGGAGATGGTAGTGGTAAAACTGATTGTTATAATTCAGATTTACGACTTTCATGTAGCTGGCCTTACTTGTCTAAAATGGCCTTAATGCTTCTTGGAAGAATGGTTCTTGGTGAAGAATCAAGGTAAGTTAGAGCACATGAATTAAATACTAGAGAAGGTATAGGATCATCCTTGCCCACCAAGTCAAACATGGGGATTGGGTGGTAATTGTGGCATCACATAGAGTAGAATGTTTGAAGATATGGTATCAAGGATCTATGATATGCGATGTGCATATGGCTCGCCGGAGAGGCTAGTAGGACAAACTATCCAAGTAATGGGAGGATAGTCGACCATACCAAGATTAATGGGGTTTAGTCTGAGATTGATAATGATCAAGTTAGAAGACGGCCAGGGTTTCCACCATGCCCCTAAGCATGAGATACTGCTCCTCCACATATGTGGTGGAGAGGAACTGATTGGGTATGCAAAAGGTGGGAATGATGCCCCTAGCTAGATGAGTTTTTGGAGTGCATGGTGTTTCAAGTGCTCAAATAATGGATTCAAGAATTCAACCCTACTGGCACAAGATCCTGCAAAGTATCATGAGGAGATGTAGGGGCATATGTGCCCCCCAATTTTGTATGGATAAATGTAGTATGCTATGGGCATACCATACATATTTAGAGTAGTGGACTCCAAACTCATTTTGAGGATGTGGTTCACCATTTGTTTATGTTATGGATGTATTCTTGTGAGAATAGTGGATAGATACAATTAGAGAAATGAAATAGTGGATTACCAATCTAGTTTTGCACTGGATATATAAGTCAAATAGTATGAATTTATACGTTTGCATACATGGTGTCACTATACCAAAGAGTGGCTTCAGATATAAGGAACTGATGCTCACCTACACAACACAATGGTTGAACAACAACACTATCTAAGGGACTGGGTTGCTGATGTAATATGGAGGAATGATTAAGTGGATCATCCCTAAAGTGATCTGAAGTGATAGGAGACCCTATAGGTTCTTCTAAATAGGGAATAAAAATGGTACTAGAGTCAACACTACCAAATGCACTAGGAGGGTTGGGGAGAATAGATTCTCTTGGACTCTAAAAAATGGATGCCACCTTAGAAAAACATTGGGTGGTAATGTAATGGCCACATGGTGGATGTGGTTCGAATTTATGGGTTCAAAGTAAGGGGTAGTTGAACCAATATAACTCACCATGGATGAAGTCTTTGGATTCCACAACATATTGAGCATGGGTTTGCTGCAGAAGAAAGTATGCACAATGGTGCATATTGTCCCAAGGATAATCAGGGGTGGTCATGACTTCCATGATGTATTCATCAGAATGGAAGATGGGGGGACTAGAAGAAGAGAGACCACATGATGAAGAGGAACTACCTCAGGTATCATCATGAGAGAAAAGGTTCACTTATGCACCGTCAAGGCTGGGAGACAAGTGACTATTAGATGTGATATCTACCAATGTTGAGACTGAAATGTTCGTTGAAGAAGGTTCCACAAAATCACAAAAGGGGACATCAAGGGTGTCTCAATACATCATTCTCATGGATGATAACGGGTAGAGAATAAGAGCTATACTATCTGTCGTCTCGACATCAGGGGGAAATATCACAATGGGTGGTTGAGAGACCTTCTGCTCTGGCATAAGAGTGGGACCAGAACCCACGGGAAGAGGAGAGGTGGATTCACTATGAGCGACCTCTAATTTGCGAAGCAGTTGAAGTGTATCATAGAAATATTTGACATGGGGACACCATTGAGAATAATGGCCATAATTATCACACAAAGCACAAGGGCAATTTGTGCATAATGATCTATTCTTCTTAGCTGACTTAGGTAAGGTGACATGGACCTCAAGAATGTTAGAATCAGGGAAGGTATCAAAGACCACATTCTTGATATGAGGGAGTTGAAGACAATTATCAGTGGCATGACCAATAACATCACACAAATTACATGGAGGAATAAGCCTTGGCGGCTTAGGAGGAGCTGGAGTTGCTGGGGTTGCCTTGTTTTTGGTTCCCTTTTCCTAGGCTTTCCCCCCTTGCCAGATGCTTTCACAATAGGAGTAAGTTCCTACTGAGGTTGTTGTAGAACTGAAGCAAAGGTAGGGGTAGGAAAAATAGGTTGGATCGGGGTTAAAGCAGTGTAAGGTTTGAGTTGATTGGGGAGATTATTTGCGGGAGGATTGATACCAGATTGGGATCCCGAAGGTAATGTTAGGTAAACTCAATGTAGCCATAACATATGTAGAATAAAATCAAGGGGGGGAATAAGAATTTTGTTTGATAGGAAGGGTAATGGCCTGGGGGAAATGCTTCGATATGGTTAAGGCTTGGGGGAATGATTCTGGGTGGAAATGGATTAGGAGAGATACCAACAAAAGGAAATGGTCCTTGAGGAGTAGTACCAGAAGGATGGGTTGAGTTGGAAACAACATGTTGCTGAGTTGCTGGCTGTTGTGAATGCATACCAAACCATTTGTGGGCAGCCAATGATGCTTGGAGGATGAAAAAACTGGATGAGATAGGCTCAATAGGAGTAGGTGATGGACCACAATAAAGACCAAGCAAGGTGGAATGTTTGTATACTCTAGGAGATACATTGATGAGGGATGAAACAACCTTATTTTCAGTTACTGATGAGATATTGGAATGAGGTGAAGTTTGAGATTTGGGATCATAGTATGCCAACTGATCGATAGTGACGATATTTCCATTATGAGGGAAGCACATCTTACGATGAACTGCAGACACTGAAGTTGACATAACATAGGTATAACTATGACCCAGAAGGATCTTGTAGTCTAATGGGGAATTAATGACTTCAATATCAATAGAGGCAGTCTTTCCGACAATAGTGATAGGACAATTGAAATATAAACGAAGGGGATATTAGGGATGACTGTCCCAAGAACAGAGAGTGATGGTGGAAGGAGACAGGTTAGGTGAACCAAGTTTCTTCCAAACACTGGTAGCCAGGACATAGGTGGAGGCTCCTTTGTCTATGATACACCGCTAGACAGTGGCAATTCTTATGGAGACTAGTATTTAAAATGCAACAGATGAAGGTAGGGGAGGATGTTACAACTTGTCAACATGAAAGACAATCATATGATCTTTATGGGGATCCACAACGCCCAAAGTAGAGAGTATATATTTTCGTTGGGATGAGCACGTCTGGAGGACTTCCAACATTGACATGGAAGTAAGAGACTGCCCCAATTCATCTACTATGCTATAGGTATGGGCGACTTCAGAAAAAGAAACTTTTTGACATAATGGACCTTTGGGGATATTGGAAATAACCTCTAACATAGGCAAAAGGATATGTAAGGTACCATTAGATGAAGACAGAGGCTCAGTGGAAACTTGGGGTTGGGACTTAGTCTCTCACTTAGTGGATGGCTTGTCATATTGATGCGATCAATTCTCGAGGTTGATTTGTGTGGTATTGACCTCATTAGAATTCATCATAAGAATATGATAATCATGGTGACCAAATGGTGGAGCTGCTTGAACTAGTGTAGGTTGAGCAACAATATATCCTTAGTGAGGAAAAGGATTAGTAAGCACTGCCAGTTGAGATGAAGCAAGAGGGGGAGGAGGAGCTATAGGCTGCGGTCCTCGAGAAGCAACTGCTTGAGCTTCCCATACTTGACACATATGAGGTAAAATGGGACAATCATGAGTATAATTGCCATATACACCTCAACAAGAACAAGGTTTTATTTTATGAAGACCTTTATTTTTCTTGGGTTGTCCACCCTATTGTTGAATTGTGGGATTAGACTGGGGTCCCTTAGGTGAATTGGGTGGTGGAAAATCCAGTTACCTTTCCCCTTGTTCCTTTTCTTGAGGTTAGGGGGATCGGTTGTGCTCTACTGAGCATACACTTGACCTTGTGGAGGAGGTTTCTGCTGTGGCAGAGGTGAAGTAGGCATGGGGGCTAGTGCCAAAGGGGATGGAGCATTAGGTGGTTCATACAGATAATAAGGAAATGGGGAAACATTGGGATAAATAGGTGGATCAACAACTAGCTTGACATTTGTTGATGTGGATGGGGATATGCATATGGAATGCTAGTACCTGGAAAAGAGTTTCCATGTGAAATATTGGGGGGGGGGGATAAATGTAAGAGGAACTGCTCCCTCCTTGAGGTTGAACATAACTCATTAGAGGTGGAGCATATGGTTGAGGGTGTGAAATGGTTCCAATGATACCATCAGTGATATGAGATGTCCTTGGTGCAATAATAATATCGGGTTGAGGTAGATCGGGGATGACAATATAAACATAACTTGATTGGGCATAGTTGATATCAAATTTCAAGGCTACTTGGAGTGCATTGTTGAGTCAAATTATAGCCTTATAATTTGATTAAACATAAATCATCAACTCGGGCAGGTAAGCTTGTGAGCTGCATGCAAAGTATATGCAGGCCTAACACTAGAAGTGATGATTACGCTAAATAGCAAATCACACAAAACCAATGACTCTTTCCTACATCAATCACTTAGCAACAAAGGCTATAGAGTGGACCAAACTTCCCTCTACAACTCTTAAGATTGCTGATGATGATTAGGAAAAAAATAAAGAAATCAACTTCCATCAAATTCAGAAATTCAACCAACATGAGAAATCAAATCTTCATTAACTGAATTCCACACATGATCATGAACAGAAAACTAATTCAATTAATCCAGTGCTACTAATATATTCAAAAGAGTGCATTAGCTGTAAAAATGAATTATTGCTACATAATAAAAATAAAATGCATAAAGACTAAACTATGGGAGTTGTGAGCAAAGGGGGCCCTCCCTTACTCACAACCCCTTCAAATTAGAAGAGCTTGCTCATTGCAATAGACAGAACATATATCTTTATAGTAATCTAAAAATATAGTCAAGTACAATCTGATAGACAATTTGTGTTGAATTTGTTGGCTTGAGGGGGCCTAACCCAGGTTCGAAGTTATTTATCCAAACAAATCCCTACACTACTGGCCCTTTCGACATCAGCCCGCAGAGCATGGACTAAAGTCTCACCCGAAGCAGTATGGGGGGATGCTGGAATCAAGTTTCTGCACCCTTGAGATGTCTGTGGTGTCGATCTAGTCCAGATGTGCCTATCTTCATGCAGGTTACTTTGTACATTGTTCTAACCTTCAATACCCTTGCGATTTGTTATAATCACCTTTCGCGCAACCCTAACCAGGGGCTGAGATGCTTTCGCGTTGCTATGGCAGTGAATTGCACTATTTCCCCAAACTACACCGTGAATCTTACTTATCTTCCTATAGATGTTAGTCAATTTCGCATAAACATATATTATATCTTGTATTCACTTAATCAATACAATCATATATATTCGCACATCATATAGACAATAGAAGTGCAATTTATACCCAATATATTCAATGCATAAAACAGGAAATAAATACACAAAATAGATATGAAACTTCTATTTATTAATACTTCCAACTGTTACAGACTCGACTCGCCTTGCACACTTAGCTGCAGGGGTCTGGGCACTTAACTGCGGACTACTAGGACTCTGTGCGCTCAAGCCTTCTCCTACTCTACAACCCAAAATAGACTTTATACTTCCATTCTTCCATTTTGCTTCTATTCCATGATTAGATTATTCTTCCATTGATTGATTGTTCTCTTAACTACTTAGAGCCTCGCTCTATTTGTACAATCCAATGGTCCGTGGACCATGGGTAGGTCTCTACAACTAACATTACATTATAAAATTGAGGGTGGACAACCCTATGACGCTTTTATAAGCTATGCGCTCCGCGCCCTCAAAATACAGAGTCTTTACATCCGAGTTACAATTTTTGACCAAAATCTGGGCTCTAAGCCCCAAAACTTCCCTTGGGGGATCCAGCACCCAACAGGCCCCCACACAAACATCATGACTCACCCTCAAGTCACTCTGTCGCTGTAGAGATCTTTGCTTGAAGACCTCCTAATTCTGCCTGAATCGTTGCAAGATTGGCAGTGCACTGAGTGACTGCCTGTTGTACTTCCTCAACTTGCTGTGCAGAGACCGCTATAGCTGAACTGCTGCCCCAGAACCTTTTACTATGTTGTGAACTCGTGAATTCTTCTATCCATCCAGCCTTCAATTTCTTTCTTAGTTGGATTCCAATGATACGACATCAGACATCTCTATGCAGCTTCTAGTCTCGGCAACGGAACCATTTGCTGGCTTGAGGGGGTCAGACCCAAGTTCAGAGTTATTTAGCCAAACAAATCCCTACACTACTGGCCCTTTCGACATCATCTTACGGAGCGCGAACTGAAGTCTCACCCAAAGCAGTATGGGGGGATGATGGAACTAAGTTTCCACACCCTTGAGATGTCTGTGGTACTGATTTAGTCCAACTGTGCCTATCTTCATGCAGGTTACTTCACGCACTGTTCTAACCTTCAATACCCTCGCAATTTGATATAATCACCTTCCGTGCAGCCCTAACCGGGCGCTGAGATGCTTTCGCACTGTTATGGCAGCGAATTGCACTATTTCCCCAAACTACACCATGAATCTTATTTATCTTCTTACAGATGTTAGTCAATTTCGTGTAAACATATATTATATCTTGTATTCACTTAATCAATACAATCATATATTCACGCATCATATAGACAATAGAAGTGCAATTTATACCCAATATATTCAATGCATAAAACAAGAAATAAATACACAGAATAGATATGAAACTTCTCTTTATTAATACTTCCAACTGTTACAGACTTGACTCGCCCTATGCACTTAGCTGCAAGGGTCCGCGCACTTAGCTGCAGACTACTAGGCCTTTGCACACTCAGCTGAAGAGCCTTCTCCCGCTCTATGACCCAAACTACACTTTACACTTTTGTTCTTCCACTATGCTTCTATTCCATGCTTAGATTATTCTTCCATTAATTGATTGTTCTCTTAACTACTTAGAGGCTCACTCTAATTATACAATCCCATGGTCCGCGGACCATGGGTAGGTCTCTACAGTTGACATTACATTACAAAATTGAGGGTGGACAACCCTATGACTCTTTTACAAGCTGCGCGCTCTGCGCCCACAAAATGCGGAGTCTTTACATTGGAGTTACAATTTTTGACCGAAATCTGGGCTCTAAGCCCCAAAACTTCCCTTGGGGGATCCCACGCCCAACAGGCCCCCAACAAAACATCGTGACTCACCCTCAAGTCACTCTGTCAGTGCAATGATCTTTGTGTGAAGACCTCCTAATTCTACCTGAATCACTGCAAGATTGGCAGCACACTGAGCGGCTGCCTGCTGTACTTCCTCGAATTGCTGTGCAGAGACCACTGTAGCTGAACTGCTACCCTAAACCTTTTCCTGTGTTGCGAACTCGTGAATTATTCTATCCAACCATCCTTCAATTTCCTTCTTAGTTGGATTCCAATGATACGATATTAGACATCTCTATGACGATTCTGGTCCCGGCAACGGAACCATTTGTTGGCTTGAGGGGACTTGACCCAGGTTCAGAGTTATTTAGCCAAAAAAATCCCTACACTACTGGCGCTTTCGGCATCAGCCTGTAGAGTGCAGACTAAAGTCTCACCCGAAGTAGTATGGGGTGATGCTGGAACCAAGTTTCCACACCTTTGAGATGTCTGTGGTGTTGATTTAGTCCAACTGTGCCTATCTTCATGTAGATTACTTCACACATTGTTCTAACCTTAAATACCCTCGCGATCTGTTATAATCACCTTCCACATAGCCCTAACCAGGGGCTGAGATGCTTTCGCGCTGCTATGGCAACGAATTGCACTATTTCCCCAAACTACAGCGTGAATCTTACTTATCTTGTTACATATGTTAGTCAATTTCATGTAAGCAGATATCATATATTGTATTCACTTAATCAATACAATCATATATATTCGCACATCATATAGACAATAGAAGTGCAATTTATAACCAATATATTCAATGCATAAAACAGGAAACAAATACACAGAATAGATATGAAACTTCTTTTTATTAATACTTCTAACTGTTACAGGCTCGACTTGCCTTTCGCACTTAGTTGTAGGGGTTTGCGCACTTAGCTGTGGACTACTAGGCCTCTGTGCACTCAGCTGCAGAACCTTCTCCTACTCTATGACCCAAACTAGACTTTACACTTTCTTTCTTCCACCATGCTTCTATTCCATGATTAGATTATTCTTCCATTGATTGATTGTTCTCTTAAATACTTAGAGGCTCACTCTATTTATATAATCCCATGGTTCGCGGACTATGGGTAGGTCTCTAAAGCCGACATTACATTACAAAATTGAGGGCAGACAACCTATGACTCTTTTACAAGCTACGCGCTCCGCACCCACAAAATGTGGAGCCTTTACATCAAAGTTACAATTTTTTACCAAAACCTGGGCTCTAAGCCCCAAAAATTCCCTTGGGGGATCCCACGCCCAACATGAAACCAAACCAACACTCTAACAACTATCATCGAAACTAGGATAGAATTTATACATTTACAAAGCCCATATATGGCTCGAAATAAAGGAGACTACTAATCTAAGCCATCGACTAATGGATCTGTTACAAAATATCGATTTTAGCCATACTGGGTCTAATCCATGACTAAAAGCATGGATTAGATGAAACTTGTTACATGGATATAGCTTTCCTCCAAACAAACAATGAGAGAAGGCTTCTGAATTTGGGCGTTGTTGTTGGAATATTTGAAAAGGTCAATAGGGTAGAAACCATATGTGATATATTCCCCGCAAAACCCATGTTCCTATTTGACTTAGATATTCATGGAACATTGCTAACTGCCGATGTTGTTGCAGGAAATCTGGGCGGTTACAAGAAATTTACGATTGCAGGAAATCCATATTGTTTGCAGGAAATAGAATCGCACAGCGGTTGGTAGGAATTATGGGCCTGTTTCCGAATCAAACCAAATTTGCACAGGACTCGATATTAGTTGGCATGGTAATAAAATAAAGAACAACTAGTTAAGGAATACTCAAAGTTAAGGTAAAAGATGCTTTGATCCAGGTGGATGTTTGTGGCCACCCACCTATCCCACTTGGACCCCCACAAATATATCTTTTAGATTCCTTAATTATAGCACAATTCACTGTTTTTAGCAGTTTTTTATGGTCCTAAACTTTCGGAGCAGTTTTGAGGCCCTAAACAATGTTTTTTGGGAAAATTGGGAGAAACATGGTTAAATAGACCAATGTTTCTCTTCCCAAAGTTGTAGTCCTCAGATATATCTTTCTAACGAGCTATTGTGCGTGTCAAATAGAGATCGTATGCCAAAGTTACGACCCCAGGAAGTTGATGTACCAATTTACCCAAACAGGGCCCACAGTTTGGCGTTTCATCTCCTAGGGTTAGGTTTTTGGATGTTTAGGGTTTTCCATTGTTTCTCAACAATAAATAGGCCTTTGAGCCTCATTGTAACACAGTTCATAGGTATGTAGATGCCACATCTCTTCTCAAAGATAAGCTACCATCGCCCTAGCTGGTTTATTTCCATTTCTATTTCTAAGCATATTTCAGTATTTTACATTAATGAATTGAAGTATTATTTTTGCTGCATCTCTGTATTTATAGTTATATCTATAATTTTTTGCATTCCTGTTTAAATCCGGATCAGTGGTATCAAAGAAATCTGCTCTTTCTCTGTCTTTATTTGCATGTTCCCAACGAGGTCGAGATATAAAGAGTTAGGGCTTGAACTGGTTGAACCTTTGGAAGACTAGCCCCGCAAATCCCGAAAGCCTCCCATGGTAGATGAAAAGAAAGATGAGGGGGCAAGAGATCCTATCAAAATCTTGATCTAAGAGGCCCTAGAGCGACAAAGGAATGCGATGATGGACAACTTTGCCCAGATCCTTCAACGACTACCCAGGGGTGACACATCTACTTCCAGCAACTACTCTGGAAGCGCCACACCCTTTAAGGTACAAGTTAACTTTGACATTCCCATATTGGAGGGTCATATAGATGCATACACCGTAGCTAAATGGTTAAATCTGCTAGAAGGGTATTTTTCTGTTCATGATTTGTCTAGCTGGCAAATGATCACTTTCTCTCTTCTCAAAGCCGCCCCCCACATTAAGGATTGGTGGGAAACCTGCTGTGAGAAGAAGGACGAAAGTACAGGCTCATTGTTTTCAGCCACACCCACTTGGAATTTGTTCTGGGATGCCATTAAGGAGTAGTACTACCCTGTCAAAATCTACAAGGATAAATACATAAATTGGACCATGCTGCGGTAGGGAAGGGACCAAGATGTGTCGGAGTTCACAAACATTTTTCATACCCTTTGCACACAATTGGGTATCAGGGAATTTGAGCTACATTTGGTACTCAAATGCCGCATATGCCTACAAAGATACTTCGAGGATGAGATGGAGCTCTTGAATATCTCCTCGCTCGGCACGATGTACCAAAACACTGTCAAAATCGAGCAGAAGTTTAAACAAAAGAAGCAAGACTTTGGATCTGCGAATCCGAAGAACAAAGGACAAAGCCAAGGCGGGGTGACCCAAGACAACCCATTGAAGTCGTAAGAAAATAACAACACCACGAAGTAAAAAAAGGACACAGGAAATTGGTGTGAGTTCCATAAGAGCCCCACTCAAAACACAAGTGAGTGTCGGGCCAAGGAGTCACTAATGGTCGAGTTGAAGGCTTCAGAATCAGATGCATGTTCCGTCAGTGAGTCAGAACCCGACATGGAGAATGGCAAAGGGAATCAAATCATTGATGCGGAGCCCAGTGCCACTGTTGCCACCACCAAGGTCCAGAAGAATGAGCCTGAAGATCCAGAGGAAGGGGAGTGCCTTTTCCACTCATAGATGTGGGTGAAGGGTTCACCACTGCAATTCATTGTTGACAGTGGGAGCCAAAAGAACCTCATTTCAGCAGAGGTTGTGAAGCGGTTGGGACTATCAACTACACCACACATGTAGCCGTATAGTATCAGGTGGCTTCACCAAGGATGAGATCTCCGAGTTCGCCAGTAGCACCGCCTTCCTTACAACATCAAACCCTTCATAGACGAGGTATTGTGTGATGTTGCACCTCTAGATGTTTGTGATGTATTATTAGGCCAGCCATACTTGTGGAGGCGACATGCTGTGTATGAGTCAAGGGCTTGCTCTATTATTATTTCCTTGTGTAATTCATTATACATGATACTAGAGGTAGCCCCACCTATCGCCACCTCTTTGATCTTTGCTAAGAAAGGAAGTAATATCATCTCTTAGACTCGGAAATTTATTTTCTGTCTGGTTCGCTCTCATGGTAAGGGGAAGATCGTAGCCACATCCATGACCCCTGCGAAGGGTTCCTCCACGCAGCAGTAACATCAGATGGATACGGTCATGAAAGCAGACAGGAACATCTTCTCCTCACCCATAAGGGCACCGTTGCACTATCAGGTAAAGCATTCATTCGATCTGACTCCTAGAGCACCTCTACCCAATGGGTCAATATATCGTCGCTCCATTATGGAAAATGCCAAGTACAAGCAGCAACATGATCAACATCAGGTACCACACAAATTTCAAGTGGGCAACAAAGTTTGGTTGCATTTGCAGAAATAATGCCTTATAAGAGCCCATCAGAAGCTTAGACCACTCTGACATGGTCCTTACACGAGTACCAAGGCTATGGGGAACAATGCTTTGGAGCACAACATTCCCCCATTCCTTTGCCTGCATTGGGTGTTAATTGTGGACCATACTCCACCATGTTTCCCACCATTACTGGACACAATAGCGGTTGTAGAACAACTCACCAAGGACCAAGTTCAGCAGAAGTTTCCTCATCTCATGGAGGAACTCAACACAATGGGGACCATTGCTTCCTAAGAGGGGAGGAATGATCCAGGTGGATGTTGGTGGCGACCCACCTATCTCACTTAGACTGCCACAACTGTCTCTTTCAACTTCCTTAATTGTAGCAAACTTTACTATTTTTAGCAGTTTTTCAGGTCCTGAACTTTCAGAGCCGTTTTGAGGCCCTAAATGATGTTTTTTGAGAAAATTGGGAGCAACTTGGGTCCATGGACCAATGTTTCTCTTTCCAAAGTTGTAGTCCTCAGATAGATCTTTCTAAGGAGCTATTGTGCACGTCAAACAAAGATCATATGCCGAATTACGATCCTGGGAAGTTGATGTACCAATTTACCCAAACGGGGCCCACAGTTTGGCATTTCATCTCCTAGGGTTAGGTTTTTGGATGTTTAGGGTTTTCCATTGTTTATCAAAAATAAATAGGCCTTCGATCCTCTTTGTAACACAATTCAGAGGCATGTAGCGGCCACATCTCTTCTCAGAGATAAGCTACCATTGCTCTAGCTGGTTTATTTCCATTTCTGTTTGTAAGAATATTTCAATATTTTACATTAATGAAATGAAGTATTATTTTTGCTGCATCTATGTATTTATGGTTATGTCTGTAATTGGTTGCATTCTTGTTTAAATCCAGATCACACTATTTAGTATTAATTTGCATACCTTAAGCGTACGACACTCTTTTGGCAAAAACATAGGTATTATAAACGAAATAGGCGTAGTAGGGGTTAAAGATAGTCAAAATGGGAGAGGTAAAGTATAGAAAAAGGTGTCAAAATTGGGCAAAACCAAGCCCCAACATATCCCCCACACCTAACTCCTTGCATGCCCCTTATGAAAGAAAAATTGTTGCGTCTTCCCCAAAAGAAAAAGGAAATCATTCCTTATCCTGAGCTGCATCTACTCTAGCCAACTGATTTGCTACGTCCGCCAACTGGTTCAACTGGTTACCACTAGATTCTATAGGAATTTGACCCTTTTACAATTCGTTCTTCTTTTTCAGATAGTCGATCTTACCGTGTTTCTTTTTCATGACTCGGGCTGTTTTCTGGAACCAATCTTCATGCTCTTTGTGCATACGCAGGTTGTTCTCCTTCAGGGTCTTGTTTTCCTTTCTCAAGGCTCTCTCCGAAATGGTGATCTCGGTGATGATTTCTTCTAATTCCTACAGAGACCGTCTCTTTTGAGGGGTTACTTCCCCTTCTTGATGTCTTTGGAGAGATTCAGGGGACCCAAGGTCCTCCTCTGCTTGCTGTTCCCCTTCTGTGTTATTCCTGCTTCCATGCACTGGGGAGTTCTGAAAGGACATCGCTTCCTCGCCAATAAACTCAACTGACTCGATATTCTCTTTACCTTTGGGTGGGACGTGGTGTTTCTCCTTCTTCTTATCCGGTGTCTTGGTCAATACTTTTGCATTTGCAATATCTTTTATTTCCAGCTAAACAACCTGGCTTCTGGTAAATCTTTTTGCTGAGGTGGAAGTGCCATTCTTTGACTTAGGTTTTTTGCCCACAATCTCCCCTTTCACCACCACTTCCTCATATTTTTCTGCTTCCTTCGTCTGTAGCCCAAGGGTTTGAGGCTTCTTCTTCTTCTTTGGTTTTTCTTCAGGTTTCTTCTTAGTGGGCTTCGAAGAGCCGAGGCCGTCCCTCTTTTCCTTCTTTACCAGTGGCCTCTGAGTCTGTGACTTTTTCTTCGCTTTTTTCACTGATTTCTCTATTGTAGACTCTGAAGGATCAGATTTTTTCTCCTCTTCTTTCCCTTTTATTTGTAGCCCATGCATCCATGGATTTTTCCTCGATTTATTTGCCAGTGCTTCCTCCATGGAATCTAACGAATCAGAATCCTCATTTTCTACAAAGTAGTTTTTGGCCAAGAATTCATCCCATGTCTGCTTTTTATCTTTCAAAACCTCCACCAAGATCATTTTCAACAGCCCGTGGTGGTAGAGGTTTTCCTCTAAATTGGCCCCCCTTTCCTTGGTAGTCGTCAACATATTCATCAGAAACATCCTCAAGTAATAGGGAAAATTTAACGGATTGTCATGGAAATGGGCGAGGAGACGAATATGAAACAAGAATGCAAGCCTGAAGCGACCTTCACAAGTGATGTATTTCTACAGGAAAAACAATAAGTTTTGGTACTTACTCTTCAAGAAATCTTGCGATATTCCCTTACTCCTGCTGGGGTCCGAATGCTCTTTGCGGAGGAAGGATGCGAACAAACTCTTGTTGAAACGATGGTTCTTGAACCAACATTCTCCCAACTATGAAATCCCACATGCTCGCGCTACCAAACCCTCGGTCAACCTGAATTGAACATCCCCAACTTGAGCCTTATCGCCATTCAGGTTAGGGTGAAAGATTTTGTTACCTCCGAGTTGTGGCTGCTGAATCACTGGGAAGATGGCAGCCACTCTACTTTTTCCAATCTCGCCTTACTGCAAGGGTCAGCCTCTAGCAACTCAGGCCCTTGCGGCTCAAAGTGAACGAGGGCACATAATTTTGACACGGTGAAAGATTGGAAGACAATGCGTATGCAATTATTTGGAAATATCGGCTTAAGCTTTGTAACAAACTTGCGAGACAAGGGAGGAATTATTATAGAAAGTTATCGCAAAACATGGGATTTTCAAGAGGTGGGTCATGATCTGACCTGCAGGAAGATATGGGGAGTACGTCTAATGGTCATGTCAGAATCATGGCAATCAGGCGAGGAGCTGGAGTCATAATGCACCGAATTACAACTGCATTTTGCTGCAAGGGTGGCCATAGTCGAAAATCATACAAATATTTAAAAATAAAAGCGTTAATTACCCTTTATCTCAAATGTCCTATCATCGGCTGTACTTTACCTTTATACCTTCCAACGGTTTAGTACTTCGTATGACGCGTGCATGTCCTTGATATGATAACCCATCTAATAGTTAAATTAGATATATGATTTCACAATTTATTACCTTGACTAGTATTTAAAAATATGTCAGTACTTTTTAAATAATTTTAAATTAATGCTCTGTCTATGCTTTTTGTTTTTCAGAAAACTAGGGTGTTGCTGCAAGAAATGGAACCAGGATTGCTAAGCTTTCTGTAGGAAATGGAATTGTGACTGCTAAGTCTTATAGAAAATCAAATCACAACTTTCGAAACTTCTGCAGGAAAGCGAACCATGACTTGTGGAGCTTCTATAGGAAATCAGACCATGACTTGTGGAGCTTCTACAGGAAATCGAACCACCAACTAACACTTCTCCCTTGCTTGTACAATTCACTGCACATGAATAAAAGGTGCTGATGTTGAATGTGCAATGAGCTCATTGGATTACCAAACATTGAGGTCAACTGTTAACCAATGTAAGGCCCATCACCTTTAATGAGAGCGAGGACCAAGGTACCTTGATGCATCCTATCAGGTGTGAATTGATGTGCTTATGTCAAACCCCCCTGTAGGATCCAACAGCTAAGGAGCCATAGTGATTCCCCATTGCTGCTAGCAAGATAACCTATCACTAGGGCATACAAGCTTCAAGGCATCATAAGGCTCTGATTTTGCACCTAGATAACTTGCTAATGGCAAATGGACCAATATTGTTGGAAGGAGGGCTTTAAGAAATCCCACATCATTCCAACACGAGCAATCTAGATTTAACTGAAAACAAAATTTTATTGAGAGAACCTACTGACCTGTAATTTTAACGAGCCTAGGGCAGTCCATGCTTGCCAGATTTCATTTTTACAGAGTCTGAAATAATTGGAAAAGAAGACTCTAGGGGGCTCCTTTTCCGTAATTAGTCCATTGGGCCCGGAAAAAGAAATAAACATATACCTAATAGACATTCTTCTCATGTTTTATCGAGCACAAGGAGGTACAAAGTGAGCTCATTGTGTGAGCAGGAAATCAGGAAGAGATAGTGAAAGGAATGATCCCTTCTCTCACCATCTCCAGCTCTCTTTTCTTCACAATTTCTTCCACAAATGCCTCCTTAGATTGGGGATTTTGATATAACTTGAGTCTTTTCCCATTCACCAAGAAGGTAACATTCCCATCATCAATGGTTTTAACCCAAACATGTCCATAATCAAAGACTCTCTCAATTTCATAGGGGCCAACCAATGTGTGTTAAATTTTCCTTTAAAGTTCTTAAATTTAGAATCATACAACAATGCCTAGTATCCCTCTTTGAACTGCTTCTTTTTAATGTACCTGTCATGCCATTTAGCTCGTTGTTGCTGAATCAAGTCAGTATGCTGAAAATCATCCTGCCTAAACTCATCAAACTCATTGAGCTGCATGATTCTTTGCTGCTGAGCTTCCTCAAGGTTTATACCAAAATCTGCTGCCATTTTAAAAGTTTTGATTTGAAATTCAATGGGCAATAAAAATGGCTTTCCATACACCAGTGTTGGAGTCACGATTGCCATTACACCAAAACTTGCAGGTTTTAGTAAACAGACACATCGCTAGAGTTAATGGATCCATGAAACGCACAGGAGCATTGGATCAACACCGCCATTAATGGGGAGCACAACAATCTCCCCCCTCAATGCGAGCCAGGTGTGTTTTGAACTCGAGACCTTTGGCTCTGATACCACTTGTTGGAGTCACGATTGTTGTTACACCAAAACCCACAAGTGTTAGTAAACAGACACATCGCTAGATTTAACGGATCCACAAAACATATGGGAGCGTTTGATCAACACCGCCATTACCCAGTGATGGAAACTTCACAGGTCCAAACACATCACTGTGCACAAGCTCTAATATCTATTTTTCCCTCTTACCACCAGAGGGGAAACTCACCCGATTTTGCTTCCCATATACACAATTTTCACATAAATCAAAATCCAGAGAGCTATTATATCATTACCTTCTACCATACCTTTACCATGAAATATTCGAAGGGCCCTTCTCTCCAATATGTCCAAGCCTTTGATGCCACAACATGGTCTTCTCTCTAGAGACCACTAGATTTTCTGCTTCACTTTCAGGAACCACAGAACTGTTGCACCCATCAACAACAGTGCTACCTTGAACCTTGTACAGAGTTCCAATCAGAACTCCCCGCATCAATACCAGTGCTCCCCGAACTATCTTGCAGGTATCCTTCTCGAACACTGTTTTTACACCTGCATTATCCAACTTGCTTACAGAAATTAGATTTCTGGCCAATGCAGGAATATGCAGAACACGTGGAAGTGTTCTAATCCTTCCACCTTGTAGCTTCAACTTTACTTTTCCACAACCAATGATTCTAGCCTTCCTGTCATCCACCAAGAAGACATCACCGCCATCATATTTCTCATACTCGCAAAACCACTCTCTATGGGGAGTGAAGGGAAAGGATGCACCCAAGTCAATTAACCATGCCTCAAGATCTACATGTGTACTTGAAGAAGTTGTTAGAGCCTAGATTTACCTTAGGTTGAAAAGGTAAGATTCTAGGTCCACATCAAACCACACTCAACCTCGTAGCTAGCCCTACGAGGACAGGAGAGGGCTCTCTCCGGGTCAATCTCAGCAAAAGATAAGCAGATGGGGCTTGAGATGACTGATTTTACAACTAATATTAGGCTAGGTATGAAGTGCAAGGATTTAATTTGAGTTTTTTGGGGGTTTTGTTGGGAAAAGGGAAAGGCAAATTTGGGTCCGGGGATGAGGCCAAATTTTTACAGAGTTCAGGTTGGGGCAAGGTAGGCAGTATTTTTGATGATTTAGATTAAATGAATGGATAAAAGACTGCTGAGGAGCTGAAGAGGGCAAGAGGCTATCAATAATCCTCTTCAAATTGAAGAAAACATTGCGAATTAAACAAAACTAAAAGGCAGAGCACAACAAACTCATGAATTCTACCTTTGTCACTCAATTTGTTTAATTTCAGAAGCAAAGAGAAGGGAACTGGAATACATAAAACATCAATGAACTTATAATTGCATGAAGAAAAACACCATCAAAACACATAACCACAAGGATCCCAACAAGTGCTGCAAAACCCTGGTCTTTCCTTTGCCAAAAATGCAGAAATCAAATGTACAATGAAATGCCAAGCAATCCCAAGTGTCCAACCCTGAAAATGACTGAGAAATTACATGATATAGACAAGCCTAACTCCTTCCCATGCCTCTAAGGGTCGAGCCCATCATTCTAGGAGCTGTTTCAACCATATCTAAACAAGGAACTGAAAAATAGGCAATGAAACAACTTGCTTCTATATGCTAGGAAACTGATTCATTCACTCACATTTCACCTTTTAGTGAATGAATCTACTAAGACAAGTAAAAATTTGCCAAAATTACATCATGGTCATGAAATTACATCAATTTAGATCAAGAGTAACATCAAAAAGTGAAACTAGTCAAAACTGGCCGAAATTCTGAGCTGAAGAGTGAAAAATAGGCCAAAATTCTTTATGCGCCGCGCCCAAAATCTCTATGTGTAGCACAAATTCGGATCTGATTTTGAGACCCTTCCCAAAGTCAAAATTGAGCTCATGATAGCTCGTTGGAAAGCACTACCTGTCCACTTTCCAACCCAAGTGGAATTTCTAGATTTGGATGTCATTTTCCCCTACAAAGCTTCAATCTCCCAAGACTGCTTCCTGTGGGTGCCAAACGTGGCAGAAAGGTCATTTTTTCTATGTTTTTGACCCTTTAGGCAACCCAGAACTTGATGAAATCCTTAGGTAATTCATGAGCATGCATAAATTTTCATAAAAAATCTAGAAATGCAAAGTTTTCCTCCCAATTATAAGCGCGCGCCAAGTGGCGCTACGCGTTGGGCAAGAAAATCTGTTTGGAAGCCCAAAAATTCAAAATTGACAACATTTTCTCCAAATTTGCTGAAATTTGGATTGAAGGTCTATCATTGAGTATCATACTCAGCCAAAGAATCTTCGGCCAAGATTCGGAGCCTATCATCCCTTTTGCGTCGTTTTAGTGCTCTCTTTAGTCTTGCCTTCAGGATTTTGATCCTCGCTTTGCAAACATGAGTTCGTGCCCAATAATGATTTTTCATGTGCCTGAGCATGTCCTTGTCCTTGTTTTCCTTTTCCAATAGCTTCTCAAGATGAATGTTGATCCTCTCAAGCCAAGATTCCTGATCGGCGTTGATCTCTTGCTCAAGCGAAGTGAACTCCACCCTCCTCCTTTAGGGCAGCTTTGGTGATTTTTCTTTATGTTTTTGCCACCTCTATGAGGCCTCCTGGGTGCATGTACCTCTGTGGGAGAGTCACTGTGTGTCTCTTCTTCATGATCGTATGATGGATTAGATGCCATCTCTACTAGAGGATGAATTGTCTTGGAGCTGCCTTGAACTGTCTTGATGCAAAATAGGTGATTTTATGGTGTGCCTTGACCTTTGCCACCAAGGGGAATGGTGATAGGTGGGACTGTGGAGGGTGGAAACAATGAGGGATTTAGGGACTATTGGGGTAGGGTTTAGTTAAGGGAACATGGAATTAGAGAGTACTTTGGGAGCTTTGGTATATGACTAGGGTTTGGGAATAGTGGGATTAGGTATTAGGGTTTTTAGTTTTAGGGATAAGGGGATAGGTAAGTGTGAATGAAAGGGGAGAGGAAAATTAATATGAGTTAAGTGTAGTGAGAGCAAAATTAAAATGGGGATACAATGGCAAAACTGCAATTTTGCAAACCCTAGGCAATTTTCTCAACACAACTTTGTAAGGAACTAGGGTTTTGTTTTTAACCTATTGAAACACCATAAACACTGATGGAAACTCATACATTGGAAATATGGAGGTGTTAACTTACTTGTGGAATGAATAATTTGCAATTTGTAGGAATATTTGAGTGAATTTCAGGCTTTTTAGCCCAATGCACCGCGCCATTGTATTTTTTGCACTGTGGAGGGTAGCCCAATGCGCCGCGCCATCTCTATGTGTAGTACCTTTTTGCAGGAGCCTTTTGGAGGCCTTCCAGGTGTCAAAATTGGGCGCAGGATAGCTCTTTGGAAATTTATTTGAGTATACTTTCCAATCCAACTAGAAGTTTTCAATTTTTTGTTCATTTTCCCTGTCAAAAATCAAATCTATCAAGACTGGTCAAAATGTGCCAAATGAGGCTGCCTCAAGGGAGAGTGCTGTTGCAGTCAACTTTTGAAGGTGTTCCTCAACTCCAAATTGAGCTCAGGATAGCTCATTGGAAATATATTTGTGTCTAGTTATCGTTGGACTCATCCAAAAATTCATTTGGACAACAAAGCTAGGAGAAAACGTGATTTTTCCAAGGTCACTTCAGAGGTGCATCAATTCTCCCGAGGCAACTGTATTTTTGAGATTTCTCTAAAACCATGACACCTGTGTAAAAAGTGAATGAGGGTTTTCTTCCCTGGCCTATTGGGGACAAAAAATGCTCTCAGGTTTCCAAAATTAATCTTTTATTGCTCAGAAACATCATTTGAGTAAAACCTACCCCGATGTGTGGAACAGGGGATTTGTCAAAATGAAGCGAAATGAAGGGGATAAGGGGCTTCTAAATTTTTGAGAAAATTTTGGGAAGTAGGGAGGGATGCTAGGAAGTAAGGGAAAGTGGAATTTAAAATATTGAGTGAGGGGAAGGGGTCCAAAAGGGAAAAATACTGGCCTAGCCTAGAAAATAGGGTTTGTAGCAAGAAACTAGGGTTTGTGCGAAAATGAGGAATTTGGGGGATCTCAGTGATGGAAGTGTTTAATAAGGTACATTAAGGATAGGGGAAGGTGTATGAACATCTGGATACAATTTTTGCTGATGATTTGACCATCCAAGAGGAATCACCTTCAAAACCCTAGGAGAGGGAAATGGACCTTACCTAGACACAACTAAAGCATGAACAAGGTGTAAAATGACCCATTGGAACCTGGCATGATGATGAAAATACTATGAATGTTGGTACACTCGGCTGAATGGTGACATGGACCGACATTTGGACAAATTTGACAGGAGTAAAAGCAAACCCTAAACCTAATGACTGAAATGACTCTTGGTTGACCAAAAGACCATCCATAATGACTGTAAAATTGACTTTGATGAACTTTGATGATTAGACACGAACCAACAGGTACATGACATGAGGGAAGTATGGAGACAAGACCCTTCCGTCAGAAGATCAATGCTCCTAATAGAATGCAGATGATTGAGCTGAATGAAACACCTAAAATGAAATGCAACAAAAGAGGTTTTGATCTCTGACGGAGGGCTGAACAGATCGACTCTAACATTGGCTCCAATGGGGATGGTAGCTCCTTGAAGGTGCCAAGAACTACATATTTTTGGGAGAGTAGGCAGTGCCTTCGTCCATTAGGAAATGGAGTCAATAACTTCAAAACACCCAAAAACGAATTACTACGAAACTTTGACTCAAGACTCATAGTTGAACTGACTAATCCAAAACTAAAACAAGACTCTCAAAAGTTGAAACTAGACACTCAATTGAAACTATCTCTAAACTGACTGAAACAAAAAATGACTCAAGACTGAATTAACTGAAACAAGTCCTTACAAAGCTTTTAAATGGTAGCAAACCATCGAGATTTGATAACTTCAAATCATGATGACAACCACCTGTCCACTGATGAAATATGTACAATCATGTGTAGTGAGCCTTCCAATGTAACCAATCCAGTAGATGGCTACATACTGAAATTCTGCTCTCACTTTTCCCGTGCAGGTAGAACGATGTAAATGTAGGCAATTCACAATAACCACTGAAACCAATTCTTATGATAACGAGCCAGGCAACATTTATCTTTTCTAATGCTTGCAAAAGAATGTTGAAAGGATCTTGAAAGTCTTGAAGCACTAGCTTGTCTTGAGATCCAGTAGCAAAAATACAAGTACTCCCTTCATTCTGATCTGAAAGAACAACTGTTTGCCGAGTGATAGGAAGGCATAGAGAGGTATACGTTTTTGCCATCTGAGTGTTAGCTGTAAATTCCTCAACAATGAGAAATTCTGGCATATTGTCTCTCTCAGGCTCGTATTCCTCAATTTCATAGTCTAGGTCATTCTTAAACAGAAAACAATCTTCAAGATTATCAAACATGACAGCCTTATCATCTTCATGAAAGAAAATATTATCTGTTCGTTGATTTATAAATCTAATTTCAAGACTGTCATCATTTTCAAGAGAAGAAGAAGTTTCACCAACACCATCTTGACCATTTTCATATTGCAGACCTGCATTAGCTTTGGCTGTAACCTGCCCTTTGAAGATTCGATCTATCTCATCTTCAGACAGAGGAGATAATACTTTCTGTTTTGTTTTACTCAAGTGATTGTTGTCTTCTCGAAATAACATTTCAAAACATGAAAAATATGAATGACAGTCCTGATCTTCTGAAATTTGGAAACATTGTTGATCATCTTCATATGACATGGCAATCAAATTATCATTCACCACTGAGTTATCGAAAGAAGATTTTTCACTTACTTGAACAAAGATCTCATCTTGTTTTTCATGAAATGACTGGATTACCTCCTCATGAAGGCTTTGGTCAATAACTTTGTCTTCTTCACTCCAGATGATCTCAACAGCAGAGCTCTGCTTCATGGGATTCAAAACAAGGTAGTCTTGATCATCACAATCCGAATCTAGATCTGAAATAGCTGACTTGACTTTATCACATTCTGAAATTGAAACTTGACTTCCCTACATACTGTCTTCTTCTATGGACATATCTGAAATAAAACCTTCTCTTTCATCATTTTCCATTGTGTGAAGATCTTGATCCTACTGCAAAGTTTCCTGAGCATCTTGATGAGTATCCTCTAAGCTGTCTTTATGCTGCTGAAATGGATTTTCATACAGGGCCTCCATGATCTCATCATCCATGAAGTCATCATCTTCATAAACTTTCTCAAGATTTTCAATAAAAATATAAGCATGTTTGCAACAATTCTGAACCAAATTTAATGATGGATAAGATTATTTATACCTCTCAAATAACATGGCATGAAAATCCTTTAAACAATAAATACAAGCAGGCGGCAAACTTTCATACCAAGATCGGGCTTCACCTTCCAGAGTGGCCATGAATATCTTCATCAAGCAATCTTCAGGAAAATCAACTTTCAACTTGCGAATATGTATGTGAAATCTAACCAGATGTAAAGCAGCATCCTTCCTATCATCATCTTTAAACATAGGCAAATTCCTTTTCCAATCTACCTTAGGAATTTTATTTGGAAAACCTGGAATGTGATCTCGAGTCATGGGAGCATACCTTCGATCCAACAAAACCATTTTGATAACAATGAATCCACCATGAAATTCTTCAGGCTATTGTTTCTTGAAAAGTGGAGTTGCCATAAAAATTCTAAAGCTTGGGATTCTTCGACATTGGAGTCACTAGGTGAATGCTTTCAGCCTTCCTGTGTCTAATCATTGTTCACCAGCAACAATCATATCTAACTTGATACATGTACTGGGGTGACGTTTAGATCAGATGTTCAGTTTATAAACTAGACCGGAGATTGACTGAAGTAGCTTTTATCTACTTGCACTAATGCAAAGAAAAAGCGTTTCGAAGGCTACCTGGCTAACTTCAGGCTCCGTCTATAGTCTACAAAGCCAAACAATGAAAATAAACTTTCTTCCCCAGTATGGTCGCCACTATGTTAGAGCCTAGATTTACCTCAGGGTGGAAAGGTAAGATTCTAGGTCCACATCAAACCACACTCAGCCTTGTAGCTAGCCCTACAAGGACAGGAGAGGGCTCTCTCCGGGTCAATCTCAGCAAAAGATAACCAGATGGGGCTTGAGATGACTGATTTTACAACTAATCTTAGGCTAGGTATGAAGTGCAAGGATTTAATTTGAGTTTTTTGGGGGTTTTGTTGGAAAAAGGGAAAGGCAAATTTGGGTCTGGGGATGAGGCCAAATTTTTGCAGAGTTCAGGTTGGGGAAAGGCAGGCAGTAGTTTTGATGCTTTAGATTAAATGAATGTATAGAAAAGACTGCTGAGGAGCTGAAAAGGGCAAGAGGCTATCAAGAATCCTCTTCAAACTGAAGAAAACATTGAGAATTAAACAAAACTAAAAGGCAGAGCACGTCAAACTCATGAATTCTACCTTTGTCACTCAATTTGTTTAATTTCAGAAGCAAAGCGAAGGGAAATAGAATACATAAAACATCAATGAACTTACAATTACATGAAGAAAAACACCATCAAAACACAGAGCCACAAGGATCCCAACAAGTGCTGCAAAACCTTGGTCTTTCCTATGCCAAAAATGCAGAAATCAAATGTACAATGAAATGCCAAGCAATCCCAAGTGTCCAACCCTGAAAAAGACTGAGAAATTACATGATATAGACACGCCTAAATCCTTCCCATGCCTCTAGGGGTCTAGCTCATCATTCGAGGATCTTTTTCAACCATATCTAAACAAGGAACTGAAAAATAGGCAATGAAACAACTTGCCTCTGTATGCTAGGAAACTGATTCATTCACTCACATGTCACCTTTTGGTGAATGAATCTACTAAGACAATTAAAAATGTGCCAAAATTACATCATGGTCATGAAATTACATCAATTTAGATCAAGAGTAACATCAAAAAGTGAAACTAGTCAAAACTGGCTGAAATTCTGAGCTGAAGAGTGAAAAATAGGCCAAAATTCTCTATGCGCCGCGCCCAAAATCTCTATGCATAACACAACGTTGGAGCTGATTTTGAGGCCCTTTCCAAAGTCCAAATTGAGCTCATGATAGCTCATTGGAAAGCACCGCCTATCTACTTTCCAACCCAAGTAGAATTTCTAGATTTGGATGTCATTTTCCCCTCCAAAACTTCAATCTCCCAAGACTGCTTCCTATGGGTACCAAAGGTGGCAGAAAGGTCATTTTTTGTGTGTTTTTGACCCTTTAGGCAACCCATAACTTGATGAAATACTTAGGTAATTCATGAGCATGCATAACTTTTCATAAAAAATCCAGAAATGCAAAGTTTTCCTCCAGAGGATCTCCCAATTATAAGCGCGCGCCAAGTGGCGCTACGCGTTGGGCAGGAAAATCTGTTTGGAAGCCCAAAAATTCAAAATTGACAAAATTTTCTCCAAATTTTCTGAAATTTGGACTGAAGGTCTATCATTGAGTATCATGCTCAGCCAAAGAAGCTTCAGCCAAGATTCAGAGCCTATCATCCCTTTTGCGTCGTTTTAGTGCTCTCTTTAATCTTGCCTTCAGGATTTTGATCCTCGCTTTGCAAACATGAGTTCATGCCCAATAATGATTTTTCATGTGCCTGAGCATGTCCTTGTCCTTGTTTGCCTTCTCCAATATCTTCTCAAGATGAATTTTGATCCTCTCAAGCCAAGATTCCCGATCGGCGTTGATCTCTTGCTCAAGCGAAGTGAACTCCACCCTCCTCCTTTAGGGCAGATTTGACAATTTTTCTTTATGTTTTTGCCACCTCTATGAGGCCTCCTGGGTGCATGTACCTCTATGGGAGAGTCATTATGTATCTCTTCTACATGATCATATGACGGATTAGATGCCATCTCTACTAGTGGATGAATTGTCTTGGAGTTGCCTTGAACTATCTTGATGCAAAATAGGTGATTTTATGGTGTGCCTTGCCCTTTGCCACCAAGGGGAATGGTGATAGGTGGGACTATGGAGGGTGGAAACAATGAGGGATTTAGGGACTATTGGGGTAGGGTTTAGTTAAGGGAACATGGAATTAGAGAGTACTTTGGGAGCTTTGGTATAGGACTAGGGTTTGGGAATAGTGGGATTAGGTATTAGGGTTTTTAGTTTTAGGGATAAGGGGATAGGTGAGTGTGAATGAAATGGGAGAGGGAAATTAATATGAGTGAAGTGTAGTGAGAGAAAAATGAAAATGGGGATACAATGGAAAAACTGAAATTTTGCAAACCCTAGGCAATTTTCTCAACACAACTTTGCAAGCAACTAGGGTTTTGTTTTTAACCTATTGAAACACCATAAACACTGATGGAAACTCATACATTGGCAATATGGAGGTGTTAACTTACTTTTGGAATGAATAATTTGCAATTTGGAGGAAGATTTGAGTGAATTTCAGGCTTTTTAGCCCAATGCGCCGCGCCAGTGTATTTTTTTCACTGTGGAGGGCAGCCCAATGCGCCACGCCATCTCTATGCGTAGCACCTTTTTTCAGGAGCCTCTTGGAGGCCTGCCCGATGTCAAGATTAGGTACAGGATAGCTCGTTGGAAAGGTATTTGAGTCTAATTTCCAACCCGACTATAAATTTTCAATTTGGAATTCATTTTCGCTGTAAAAAATCAAATCTCCCAGAACTGGTCAAAATGTTCCAAATGAGGCTCCCTCAAGGCAGAGTGCTGTTGCAGTCAACTTTTGAAGGTATTTCGCAACTCCAAATTGAGCTCATGAAAGTGCATTGGAAATATATTTGTGTGTATTTATCATTTGACTCATCAAGAAAGTCATTTGGCCAACCAAGCTAGTAGAAAACTTAATTTTCCCAAGGTCACTTCAGAGGTGCATCAATTCTCCCGAGGAAACGGTATGTTTGACATTTCTCTAAAAATATGATACCTGTGTAAAAATTGAAGGAGTTTTTTCTTCCTTGGCCTATTTTGGACAAAAACCTCTCTCAATGTTCCCAAATTCATCTTTTATTGCTCAGAAACATCATTTGAGTAAAACCTACCCCGATGTGTGGAACAGGGGATTTGTCAAAATGAAGCGAAATGAAGGGGATAAGGGGCTTCTAAATATTTGAGAAAATTTTGGAAAGTAGGGAGGGATGATAGGATGTAGGGGAAAGTGGAATTTCAAATATTGAGTGAGGGGAAGGGGTCCAAAAGGGAAAAACACAGGCCTAGCCTAGAAAATAGGGTTTGTAGCAAGAAACTAGGGTTTGTGCGAAAATGAGGAATTTGGGGGATCTCAGTGATGGAAGTGTTTAATAAGGTACATTAAGGATAGGGGAAGGTGTATGAACATCCTGATACAAGTTTTGCTAATGATTTGACCATCCAAGAGGAATCACCTTCAAAACCCTAGGAGAGGGAAATGGACCTTACCTAGACACAATTGAAGCATGAACAAGGTGTAAAATGACCCATTGGAACCTGGCATGATGATGAAAACCCTCTGAATGATGGTACACTCAGCTGAATGGTGACATGGACCGACATTTGGACAATTTTGACAGGAATAAAAGCAAACCCTAGACCTAATGACTGAAATGACTCTTGGTTGACCAAAAGACCATCCATAATGACTGTAAAATTGACTTTGATGAACTTTGATGATTAGACACGAACCAACAGGTACATGAAATGAGGGAAGTATGGAGACAAGACCCTTCCATCAGAAGATCGATGCTCCTAATGGAATGTAGATGATCGAGCTGAATGATACACCTAAAATGAAATGCAACAAAAGAGGTTTTGATCTCCGACGAAGGGCTGAATAGACCGACTCTAACAGAAGCCAAGTACAAATCCCCATCTTCATCTGAGGTGGTTTTCACCTCTACAGAAGGTGAATCATCAGATCCCTTTCCTTTATCAGGAGCTTTAGATTTACAATCTGTTTTGTAGTGCCCTTCCTTTCTGCATTTCCAGCACACTACCTTTACAGGTTTTCCTGGAGATTTAGATCTCCCTATAGATTTAGATCTCCTACTCAATGACTTATTTTTGTTTCTATTCTGGAGCCGTCCTCGTACAGACAAGGCAACACCATTTTTGCTCTCTATATTTTTCCATCTCATCTCCTCCATCAACAAGGCTGAGACTATTTCATCAAACTGCAAGGCAGTTGCATTGCTACCTATTGAAATAACCAGACTATCCAATGAATCTGGTAGAGAACACAACAAACGGATGCACCTATCTTCATCTGAAATTTTAATATCAACAGATGCTAACTGACTTACCACAGTATTTAATGTGTTTAGATGCTCTATCACCGAGTCTCCATCTTCCATCCTCAGGTTATACAACTTTTTCCGCAGGAACAGTTTATTCACCAGAGACTTAGATTTACAAAGTCCCTAACTTGTCCCACAAAGCCTTTGCCGTAACTTCCATTGATACATTCAACAATACTAAATCTGAGACACACAATCATATTATGCTCTTTGCCTTTCAATCCAACTTCTTCCATTCTTCATCAGACACTCCCATTGGTTTAGTACCTGGATCTACCGCAATCCACTAATCTTTATCCACCAACAGATCATCCATCTTGAGTTTCCACAACTCAAAACTCTGATCATTAAATTTCTCGATCTCTATCTTTCCACTGCTCACCATCTTTTTTCACCACTAGAATCGATCTCGTAGATCTCCCATTGAACAGGGTCTACCATATGCCCGAGCGAAACCCCTCAACAACAAAGGTGTCCCCTTGAAGCCAAAAATGCTCTAATACCAAATGAAGGTTTTAACCCCGTACAGAAATTATCTGCATACGAATTCTAAAACATAGAAAAATAAACAATGCGAGAACATAACACATAAAACACATATACACAGAGATTTTCCCACTGGATCCCAAAACCGTGACTACCAGCTTGATTTTTCATTATGTTCCTTTCAATGTTATAATACATATTTATACATGCTGAAGCATCCAATACGATGGAACAAAAACCATCGTGTCCAATACCATGGAATGAAAACCATCGCACCCAATACCATGGACCGAAAACCATCGCGTCCAATACCATGGACCAAAAAACCATCGCGTCCAAAAAACATGTGTGAAAATCATGCACAAAATCATAGGTGGGTTTGTGCAACCTAACATAGCGGTCCAAAATCAAAATTTTCTGGGGCGCTGCCTCGGACCCCATAAAGTGGGGTTATGAGTACCCCTCAAATGCCCTGTTAACTATGTGGAAAGAATATAACACAACCCAACAACCAGTACATACGGAGAAAAGCTATTGGTATTTCTCCACGTATTTGGTAGGCCAACAATGCTTCAGGAAGTCGTTCAGACCAATCCTTCTTATGTAATTGCACTGTCTTGGTAAGGATTGTCTCCAACACCTTATTTGTTGATTCCACCTGCCCATTGGCCTATGGATGATAAGGGGTGGACTTCTGGTAAGTAATCTGATATTTCTGCACAATTCCCTACATAAGCTTTGATACAAATTGAGTACCTTGTCAGTGACTATTTCCCTAGGTACCTAAAATCTTACAAAAATATCAGGAAAAAAATATACCACTGTTTTCTTTGTTGCTCTAGGTAATGCTCTTGCCTCCACCCACTTCGTAGCATAATCATTACAAACTAAAATATAATTCTTACCTTTGGACATAGGGTTGATGGGACCTACAAAATCAAGAGCCCACCTCTCAAACGGTTCTATGAGAACTTGTGGCTGCAAAAGCATCTTGTCTGATTGTACAAGCCACCCTATTCTCTGGAAGTTGTCACACTTCCGAACATATTCCCTTGCATCTTTGAAAAGACTTGGCCAATAGTAACCTTAGCAAAGGATCTTGTAAGCTGTCCACTTGTCTAAAAAATGTCCTCCACACGGTTTATCATGACAATCTCTCAAAATTTCATAGATCTCTTCTTTCCGGACACACCTGTAGATAATCAAATCAAGTCTAGTGAAAAAAAGATCTCCCCTAATCCAAGAGTAATCAACACTTTTTCTAATAATTCTCTTTTTTTGGTTAGATGAAAAATAAGGAGGAAACTTTCCTGTAACAAGGTAATTGGTCATGTTTGCAAACCAAGGTGTTTTAACAGAAATAACAAACAAATTTTCATCAAGAAAGCTATAATTAATAGGAACATCCTCACCTACATGGTTGAGTCTAGATAAGAAATCAGTTACTTTATTTTCCTTTCTAGGCCTATCTAATACCGTGATGTCAAATTCCTGTAGCAACAAAAGCCACCTAGTAATCCTGCCATTAGTAACTAGTTTATTCATGAGATATTGAATGACAGAGTGATTGGTGTGTACGAAAACTTCATAGCCTGTGATGTAATGTCTAAACTTATTAATAGCATAAATCACAACAAGGAATTCTTTTTCAGTTATTGTATAATTCAGTTCTGTAGGAGTTAAGTTTCTACTAACATAATAAATAACATGGGTTACGGGATCCTCCTTTTGTCCCAATACTGCTCCTATGGTTGAATCAGAGGCATCAATGGAAATATTGAAAGGAAATTTCCAATCTGGGCCTCTCAAGACCGGTGCTGAATAAATTTTTTCCTTGAGTGTATCAAATACAACTTGACATTCATCATACCAATGAAATTCAGCTTCTTTAGTCAACAATTTAAATAATGGAGAGGTTACTTTTGTAAAATTTTCAACAAACCTTCTATAGTAGCCTGGATGTCCAAGAAAACTTCGGACTCCCTTTTGATTGGTTGGTGGGGGTTGTAGGAATTTACAGGGTAAGTTCCTCAGACAGAACACCAAAAGGACACCGCTCACAAACAGATCACAGATCAATACACCAGTATTTTGACGTGGTTAAAACCCTCAGAGAGGGAAACAGTCCACGGCCTGCGCCAACGTGGCTACTACAGGCCATTTATTAATAAAAGAATGAAAATTTACATAAGCTTCTCTCATGCACGGTTAACCTACAAATGACCCTCCATGCGCTTTAAATAGAATTCATGGACCAATCGGGTGTCAAACCACGGATCAAGTGTCGGTAATACCGAGGAGAGAAAGAACCGTCGGATCACTACATATCGTGACCGTCGGATTGTAAGTTACAAAATGTACAACGGTAAAGAAACACACTTTACCTAACTCTATACCTAACTCTATACTAGACCAAGTTGAGCTTAACTATTTCCTATGTGTCGGAATATCCTAACATCCCCCCTTAAGAACAACTTGGGATAGGATTGAAGGATTTACAAATATGGCACAATAGGGAAGGAAGGAGGCACTAGAGCCTATCCCCCCTTAGTGACAACTTCCTGAACTCCAAGAATATATCGAAGTTTAGTGAACTTCGCCTCTGTGAGAGCCTTTGTGAAGATGTCTGCAACCTGATCATCTG